>NW_019379864.1:87126-105129 GCF_000648655.2 Copidosoma floridanum | reverse complement strand
CCACTGTGCGCCGTTCAATTCAAGCGTAGTACACGATACATTTTTAAGAAGACTTTACATTGTATGACAGCATATAAAATATATTTTTAGGAAGTCTTAAAATTGTATGACAGTAAAATTTTTTAGAATAATATCCTGTAGTAATAAAAAGAAAAAAATAAATTTATTTTGAAAAACTTATACACTATGAGTTTACAAATTGTGATTTTTCATATGTCTTTTTAAATTTTCTAATCTTGAAAATCCTTTTTCACATTTTGTACAAATTTGTTTAATTTCACATGTACTGTGATTTTTTATATGTCTACTTAAATGTGTTGATCTTTTGAATCTTTTTTATTACAATGTATGCATGTGAATATTTTTTCTAAATTATGTTCCTTTTGATGCTTTATGAAATTTTGATTTTAAGTAAACACAATTTTACGAAAATCATGAACGTATAACAATTTTCGATTTGTCTTTTTATGATCTATTAATTTTTTAGGGTTCCAAAATTTTGTTTTGCATACATTGTGATAAATAAATCTTTTAAACGGAAACATGATTTTTTATTACAAGTATTTGAATAATTGTTGGAGATCAATGATATATTATTACCTCAACTGCATTCTGTGACCTACTATATGTATCAAACAAATGTATTAATTGTTTAATTGATAATATGTAAGAATTTAATTTTTTTTTTTAATTTTTTTTGTCATATAGCACATTGGACAACGTTGACTAGAGTTATTATTAACTATAAAATTAAGGGCTTTTCCGTCAAAAATTGTCTGTTTAAGATTGAATTTCACATTAACCATCTTATCATTAGACATTCTGAATTTATGTTTTGTAAGATTNATATATATATATAGGTTTACTGGAGCGGATCAACTAAGACTCTACGTTATCGACGGTATATACGAGCTTCGTGTGTTTCCTGCTGCCTCGCGTTTCGGGTCGGTAAATTGTTAGTTTTACGTATTCATTGCAAAAACGACCCGGACTTGCACATAAGTCACATAGACTAATCGAATCCTCGTAACTTTTTACATCTGTGCTCAAAATCACAACCAGATCGGTTATCCTCTGGAAAATTTGCGGTCAGCTGTCAGTCTAATAGATACATAGTTTTTAAATAGATTCCTGAACATGGTGGCCCATCTGCCACACTGTCCCTTGATCCTCTGTACCAGAGTTCAGTCATGCGTGCCATCTTTAAGGGGATTGTCGTGGTACAAGATGCGTTAAAAATTTAATTTATTAAGATCCAAGCTAATTGTATATCCTTCTCTTCTCGTAACGATGAATTTTTATGAGTGAATGTACTGGCGCATGCGCAATTCGAGTCTAGTCATGTATTTGCTTCGTTTTTATCAAATGTTTGGCAAAATGTGCTACTTTACATTGCAACATCTCATAAAAAATAAATCTAGGCCTTCTGAAGTTTGGAACAATGCTTCTTTATATAGTCAGCTTCAACATAGTAGTTTTTTACGAAAATCTATAGGAGATCAAACGAGTTCTATTAGAATATGTATCTTTTTCATCAAGCTGGCGACGATCTCTCCATATGAGCCCGTGTATAACAGAAAAACTTTAAGATTTCTTCTCTTAAAAACTACAAAGCTAGTTCCTCTAAAATTATAATATGTTATGTGTAGCGATAAAATAAGTGTCTCATAATTTTTTTTTAATTTTCTATAGAAAATGAAATATCACGACAACCCCCTTAAGTGCGAACACACCTCATGTTTTGACGTGTACAGAAGCACAAGCGTATAACCTGCATATTTTTTGTGTGAATATTAATATTATCATATACGTGTAATCAATTACCATTCATGACAGTATAATTTTCTTCTTTTGTATTACGTATTGAATAAGTGATGCTAATGTAACAGGATCTGAAATATAACACTTTTTATAATACATCATTAACTTTCGTGTACAATTTTTATAAAGTACACTGTTAAACTACCATTCAGCTCATTTGAAATTGCAGGTATACTTGCATCTGACTTCAATATTATGTGACTGTTGTTCATAGCCTGGTAGCTAGGGCTCATAATATGATCGCTCTATCATATACTTTGTCACCCGATGAAATATTTAAATAATTAACATCGCTGTCAGAATGATTATTCAAAGTTTTGTTATCGCTTGCATTATTCAAAACGTACTGTAAAAGTGCTTCGTCAGTACTTGGCTTTAATTTAATAATTTCTTCAGTTAAATAATTATAAACAATTACCATGCCCTTAGTGAAAACTGAAGGTTGTGGACTCTAGTCCCACGCTCCTTTACTGGCCGCTAGATCCTACTTGCTTGTACATTGAAAAAGAGAGAAAATTATAGGTTTTCAATATATATCTCGACGTACCTTTTTCCTTAATTTCTTCCTTTGGGTCTAATAAATTAATCTCATTAATCAAAAACTTTCTTAATACTGAAAAATAGTGAATAAATTAAGACCACACTCAATGAGCGGTGGCAAGCTAATTACGAAAACGCCGCACTGAAGAATAGACCTTACAAGAAGCTTCAGTTAAATTTTCTTTGACTTACATACTCTAAGGCTGACATTTTCTGAGCTCATGTGTTTAGGCTTAGTAGCTCGATTCGATTGTCACTTGACGCTTCCGAGAGCCACGAAGTACACAATCAGCTTTGTTAGTGAACAAACTTGCCTCTTTTAAGAGACTAAAAATTCTATCATAGGGAATAAACAAATAAATTTATACACAAAAGTCGGCACCTAACACCTTTATTAGTGTGACTATAAATAGATGATTCAACATTAGTTTACACATTTTGTGATAAGAAATAATGTTTATTTCAGCGAATAAATTGATATTAAATGTAAATGTGTTAATAGGAGATAGTTTTATGTAAAGGTTAGTAAGTTGGTTATTGCTTGAACGCTAAACTATATATATTTGTATAGTATAGTAGCGCAAAGTGTGAGTGTTCTAAGTATAACGGCTGCGGGCGTAGCTATGAAAGTTTAGTTTAGTTTGAAATAGTCTCTCGTAGTGTCTGTTTCTCTTTGTGTCTGACAGAAATGTTACGACATATTTGTCTTTTTGTATAGACAATCTGTGCTATATTAATATTATAGTGTTTATTATGATAAAGAGCTCTTTAGTGTTTTTATTTAGATAATTATTTGCCCTTTCTATTTCTACACATACAGATCCTTATACACCTCTTCCAATAAAACATTTAATGAGGTTGCTGATGTGTTTTCTATTACTTTTATACCCAAAAGTTGAGACTGTCCATTACATATCAATGAATTTTTTACAAACTTTTTATAAATTATAAACCAATTTAACATTAGGTTCAAATTAATTATTAATTTGTTGTGTAAAAATTGTTAATGATGTAAACATGAGTTATATGTAAATTTAAAACTAATTTCAAGTGCAGATAGTTCCAAGTATAATCTATCACTACTCGTTAAGTGGAAATACAATAACAAATAAAAAAACAATACCAACTAATTTTGTTCTTCTTATGAAATCACAACTCGAATAAGCCTTTTATTTACAATTCACCATTCCAAGTGTTATTAAGTTCGAAAATTTTAAATTGATGCTATATACTTATTGGAATCCCAAATTAAAATTCTTTTATAAATTTATCAAACAGGTATTGATTCATTACATTTTCATTTTTATTTGCTCTCCCCTCTGACTTTAAAATCAAAATTATCTGCATTGAAAGGAAACAGGCCAAAAGCTCTAAACTACTAACTATGGCAATTGTTACTCCTTTTATAGAATCTTAAGTTTTTTTTTAAACAATCGCAAAATGCTCCTTGTTCTATTTTGTATGATTTTTCTTATTGAACCAAACTGATATCTTTTTATAGCGATCCTTAAACGGGTGCATAAAAACAATATCCAAAGACTGAATGATGCGAGTTTCGTTGGATACAATGGTATTAACTTTATTTCATGCTCTCTGCTGAAAGAGACCAAAGGTATAGTCATATAAAAAGAGTGCTCATCGAAATACAGCAAAACTGAAAACTCAATGTTTTGCTGTAACAATCAAGATTAGAAGACAGTAATACATTCAAAGAAACTTTCAGTAGTCATCTATCCTAAGTATGAAATTCCTGTTACCTAACCAGTTGTTGCAGTCTTTAAAATTTTTCTGCACAGTTTTTTTTTGTAGTAAAAGGCCCTTGTAGTTTAAAAGATTAGTAGTGTAAATTTGTCTTTCTTATTTTTTATATTTTTATTTTTGTTTCAATATTGTATTCAAATAATTTAGTAAACCAAAGTCTTGTCCTATTGTAACAAAATTATATTATTAAAGATGACGTAATCTAAGCGTGCCAAAGTAATTAAGTTGGAAAAGGCTAGGAAACACAAAAACTAAACAAATACTAATAGAATGTAAAAGAAAATATATGTATGGTTTGTGGTATAAATATTGATACTATTGTGTAGAAAAAGGATTTGATGAATTTTAGTAAATGAAAATATTACACTTGAAAGTTTTGTATAAGTAGTTGTTAAATGTTAGTAAGTTGTAAATAGTTGTATAAAATTACATGTAATGAAAGTTTACAACGTGTAAGTGAGAATTTTACAATTTTATTAACAAAGTTTAAAATCTTTTAGTAGTCAATACTTGAACTGGTAAAAAAATGTAATTTGCCTTCGGTAGGCTAGTGCTAGCGCTGCGCGTATCCACTAATGAAACTGTTATAATGCATGTAAACAGAGCCAAAAACTGTTGGTTGCTAATGGAAAAGATAATTGAAGATGTATTTAAAAAAATACCAAGTCACTGGTGTAGTATGCTGCAATGTAAAGTTAATATGAAAGCATTGTTGCATTATTTCCCAAAAAAAATCTTATCCACGATGCGTGGGTTATCGCTTGTGAGATTAAGAAGCGTGTAACCTCAAATATGGTTGTTTGTGGAACGCATTTTTGGAGCAGTGACTTCTTACGTGCTGAGGCTATCATACACAAAAAATATGAAAAAATATCTAACTAATGATACATTTTTGCATTAAATACATTCTTACGTTGAACACTAAAAGTAGTTGTCACTAAAAGGTCAATTTTAATAAAATGCTGCACAATGAGGTAAAGTAGTTTCCATGCTTAGTACGACGTCGTTTACGCAACATACGTAATATACGTAACGCATAACGCAGGCACCACATCCAATTTGTTTTTTTTCTGGGAGCTCTTATATACGCTGAGAGGAAGAGAATATGGTGCTTACAGACGACCACTTCAGCCATAGTGACATGTAAGCACGAACAAAAGAGGACGAAAGAACAATCTTGCGGCTACCTGTATTCGATGTGTTAACCGACTACTAGCACCGCCTTAGTGGCTGGTAAGACAATCCTACTGGGCTGCCAGACGTGTTCTCAAAATTCTAGTGCGATCAACTTAAAAAAATGTTGTACCTTACTTTAATTTGTGATTTAATTAATTACGTAGGTAATGGAATAAAGAAATTTATCGGAGGAGAAAACATTTCAAATGCTAATCATGTATTATTTTGTGGTATAACCTTTAAGACTGTCAACGAAACTCAAATAATATAGCTTGTTTTTAAATTCAACGATTTGTTTGGATAATTATTAATCTTAGTTACGTAAAAAATAATCTTCAGACTTGAAGTAATGATTGCAAATAAAAAATGTGTTCGTTAGCGAGGTTGAATTACACTTCTGTAACCACTGTTGGCGACTTTGCACGAGTAACGGTAACTTAAATATTGTAACACCATTCTCCAAAGATTGTTTACCACATCCAGAAACGCTGCAAGTGTTAACACGAATCCTCTTTATTACTTATTTTAAAACAAATTTTTTTTCAAGCGGCTCAAGTTACGAATGTGTAGCCCATTAAAGTTCTCTTCCTGCTGCTAAGGCGTCGATAGTAGTGAGTTAACACGTCAAATATACAGCAGCAGCATGTCAAGATCGGCTGCAAGAATCACATGCACATTGTGGGGTATGCATTGCAGGGGAAGGGTGGAATATCAGTAAGTTAGAAAAAGTTAGTAGCATTGCATGTAGCAGAATATAATGTATATATAATATGCCCATAAAATTTACTCTTTAATAAAAATGAAAGGTTAGGTAAGTTTAATGGATTTAATTCAAATATTTTTGAGAATCTCTGAAGCCTTCATAAAGTGGCAATGAATTGTATCCATCAATCGTTAACCTTGCAAAGTTTTAAAATCAAAATCTAAAAACGGTTAAGTTTTGTTATGTTTTTTGGTGCACCTTATTTTTTGCATGACACTTGTATTATACTATTTTATACTTAATTAACAAGATCAAACTCAGTAATATTTACTTTTGACTGATACAAAAGCAAATTTAAATTTACATGTGTATTTGTATTGGTTAAAGATTGATATTACTTAGTGTGATTTTATTAATGTACGAGTTCAATACCGTATGATACTACGAGTGCCATGAAAAAAGTAAACTTCACCAAAACATGTAACAAAACTTGACTGTTTCTAGATTTTGATTTCACAACTTTGCAAGGCTTAAGATTCATGGATAAATTTTATTACCTTTTTATAACGGATTTAGAGATTTCTAAAAAAATATTAATTTAATGTATCAAAGTTACCTATTATTTTGTTATCATTATTAAAAAGTCAATTTTAAGGGCAAATCATTACTTTTTAAGAAAATACAATTTCTTCTTATTTGAAACAAGTGAAACAAGTAAAGTTTTCTTGATGTTAAGAAGTGCTGGATATAAACAAAGTCTTTACAAGGTAGCTATGGTGTACTATAATTATACTACATGAGCAATTTACACTGCTATGTTTCACCTACAAACATACTAGAAGCGGCTTCGTGATGTTTACAGTACTTAATTGCTGAGTTTACTTTTAAAAATTGTTCAAAATCATATTAAATTATTGATTGTTTCCTAAAGAATACAGCAATTGCATGAATACTAATCTATAAAGTTATTTTTTTCAACTAATTGTTTTATTAAAAAATTTACAGCGCTTTCCTTCTTAAACTAGTTATCCAGTCCGCATTAATGTTTTTCGTACATAATTTTTAGATAAGATATTTTATAAGAAAACGAATTCAAATACTCAAATGCGTTATTATTTAGTTTTTATCATTGCGTCTTTTTGTAAATTAACGAAGTACTAGTATTCCAAATTATAGTTATTAAATAGTTCTGTTATTTCGACCATTAATGCATAATTATATATTATGTACAAAAATCTAATATATAATGTGCTAGTTACTCACATGTTTATTAAACAATTTCTTAATTTACTTCTACTAAAGATATTGATAAATACATAGTTAATAAATACCGAGATTGCTGAGTTTGATGCTGCTTGAGTTCACGGCTCGTTGTTGAAAGTTTCGTATCTTATCGATAAAATTATATTGACATTAGCTTGAAATTCAAGCTTGATTAAGTATTTATTTAAAATGATTTAACCAAGCAGAAATACTTCTTTTTTTGATAAAATAGCTATTTATTAAACAAATTGAGTTATCTAGCTAAAAGTTTATGAGAATCTAATTGTTGATAAAGAGAACTTGAATTATATTAACATTACCCAAAAAATATTTTTAATTTATATTTGCTGTAAAAACTTAACAATTTTTAGAGTTAATTCGCGTTCTTCTCTCACATTGACCATTTTAATGCTGTGCAGGTCACTTCGCGCGGAATCAGCACCTTCGTGCGAGAATCAGCACCTTCCTCTCCTCTAGAGTTATTTCAAGAGTAAATTATTTTGTAATGCTGCATGTCATATCTTTATTTAATGGCTTTGGGTACAAGTAAAGACTCTGACGTGATATGCCACATTTCTTATTTTGTATTAAACATAATTTATGAGGCAATTTACTATGAGAAAGCCGCTGATGATTTTTGTTGTTCCGATGGCACGCTAAGCATTTCACCATAGCTCTAGGCACCGTTATTTATTACTATATCAGCCAGGCAAGGTTAACCATTACACTAGCTGTTTAAAAGCTATCACAGTGATTAAGATTAATAAAAAAACCACAGAGTTACTCGCGAAAAAGTGGCAAAGCAGGGTCTTAAACCGAACCCTCTAAGTAGAAACCAAGCTCTCTACCACTTAAACACTGAGAGCTCCCAGGGCTGCGTACAGCCTGCTTCGAACTTGATTACTACCTACAGCAATATCACACTGTTAGTAGCTCTACTTAATTTAAAGAATACGTTGATTCGAACTATACAGAAAAACTGCCTTGCAACTAACTTAACGATCAGAACATTTTTCATGATGACTGAGCCAAAAAAATGTGGATTTAAACATTTTGAGATACACATGACTTTTTTTTTGTTCTAATGATTTTCTGAATCATATTCGTCAATAAAGCTGTTTAATAAGATGAAAGTTGCTGAATAAAATCAGAATACATTAAACATATCGACAAAAAGAATTTTTAGAGTGGAACTTCTTCAGGCTCGCCCTACATGGGGAGTTAACCCGTGAAACGAGCGAGCGAGCCAACCCTGGCGAGTATATATCAATAGTTTTTTTTATATTAAATATATCTATAGATATTATTTCCGTACTACTTAGCGCAGACTGTTGTCCCTTTCTCTCTCTTGTATGCGCAAAATGGTGCGCCGCAATTACTCAATATATATATTATACAGCCTCTCTCCATATTTACTGCTGCGTGATGGAAATCATAACGTGGCTGTAGTACGAACTAAGCTAGGCCTCTGTTCCAGCTAAGATAGTATTAGGTCAATATTATCTGACACCAAAAGCCGCTGGATCTCTTCAAAGTCTTTAAAAAAACATTGTAACAATCGTTTCCTATCTATCCGTTTATATGTATAAATGTACGTAAATAAACGTGCATAAAGTGTTATATATGTATAATACGACAACCTAACCTTCGAAAATAAGGAAAAACGCTGTATCTAGAAAGGAAAGCAAAATTGGCTTAAAATAATAATTTTGACGGGTTCTCTAAGGGAAACAACATGATCTAGGCGCACAAATAAAGAAGGGTTACACCATACACAAAAATAACCTCAATTTTCTTGTTTTTCGACTGTACCTTAAAAAGAACAAGTAAAAAAAATTTTTTGTTTAGTATGTTAAAAAAATTAATACGGACATTAACAGAGTGATTAAAAATTTTTGTTACAACGTAAGGTCTCAAAATTAGACAAATAGTCGTATTTTGAAAGGGAAGCCAGATAGGCCAAAAATAATTTCACGCATAGAAAATAAGTATTGAGGTGCAGAAAAATGTCTCATGTGGATTCATATAAACAATCATAATAATTTTAAAAATGATCAAAGTCATATCTCAAAGGCAAAGCTACATCCTACATATCCTACATATAAATTGATCCATTTTTTATTCTCTATGATGTATTATAAGAATAATTGTCACGTGACCCAAAACTATATTCTTATTACTAATTTTGAGATCAGTAAAAATTTGTTAAGAACGGTAAATATTAATATTAAATTTAAAATAATTATAGAAAACGAATTAAATGAAAAATACAACTTTACAATGGATAAAAGCTATATGTTTATTGTTCTCCTTTATCTCAAGAGTGGATTATTTTACTTCTACAGTTACCAAAATTAAAAAATTTAATTTGTTTAATACTAAGATTCCAACAAGAATTAGTCATGCATATATTTGATGTCATATTTAATGCACGAATAATACATTAGTTACCTATAGGGAGCGATATTAAAGTAAGTCTCAGATATCATGTACATAGTCGCCCCATGCGTAGCCAAGTGTGAAAATTCACGTGAGATCTGAGGCTTCTTTACTTAATTTCATAGGGTAGATAGGATTTTTTTACCGATGCTGCACCGATAGAAGGAATTTTTGTCTTGCATAAAGGGATGAATGTACCTTCTTTCGTCGCAGTGTGGTGAAAGTTTTTATTTAGTTCTGTATGACATGACCAAATTTGTTCTCTGTATATGTACTAGCAATTTAAGACCAAAAAATTAGAAATCGTACATTTGGATAAACAGAAATTAGCTTTTTTTAAATTGTCAGAATAGGCTGTGTTAAAACTTACTTTTTTGTATTTACATTGCTTAAACTGCATGATAAGAAAATCTGAAATCAATTATGCCTAATTTTTTTATACGTAACTAACATATCTTAAATTCTGACAAATCATACGTATATTTTCATGTAGTTTGTAAACGTTCTTGTGTGAGTTAAAAAGAAAGAGCAAAGAAAAGTGTGTGTGTCGGTGTGAGTTTGGCAGTTACTTAATGATGCCCACAAGCTGAGGATAACAAAAAAAGAATTGTCAGAACCAAAAAGAGAGATATCATGATAATGAAACGAATTTATTAATATCAAGGTTTAATAAACCGTATGCTAACTAAGAATACATAGTAATTACAATTTGATGCACAATAATATATAAGTACATTCAATAAGCATTCGGTAAACGGCACGTGGTAACTGTACATATAATTTAGTTCGCAATCAACTTACAGAACTAGTGAGTTAAGATACTACAAAACGCAACGTAGAATTTTGATAATTTGAGCATAGTGCATAACATAATATTAATAATTACAATATAAATGATAACAAATAATGGTAGTAAACACAGTTCCGTTTAAAAATGTGGAAAATAGGTAATGTAAAGTAGATGTAGATAACACCCGGGTGAGAACACAATACGACCACCCAAATCACGGGCTCAATACCGGGCGCGACGCAATACAATGACGTCATTCAGCCTCCAACAAGTAATTAAAAAGCGTCCGTTTAAAAGATTTGATAGTGCTCAACGATCTCACCTCCGTGGAAATCTCCTCCCCTAGTCTTAACGCACTCAGGGAAAAAGAGCGCTCGTACGTAACTGTGCGCGCGAAAGGGATCGAAAAGCCCAGCGGATCTTTTCAGGCCGTCTGTCTGCAGAAAAAGCTCCGCCAAATAACTAGGTCGCCCCGAGGCAAGCAGCTGGTAAGTCACACATCCCAAAAAATACCTTCGACGAGTGCTAACGGTGAGCCAACCCAATCGCCTGTAAAAAGGCCTCATCTTGGCATCGCGACCGACCCAAAAAATAAACCTCAAGATGGTATTGAACAGTCGATGTAGCTTGACTTGGAAATATTTCGAGAGGTCCAGGTACACCATCGCTGCATAGTCAAAGTAAGGCAGCATAAGTGAGGTAACTAGCTGCTTTTTGATCGACCAAGACAACGAAAGGCACCACATCACCGTAAACCATGATCAGCGGCACGCACGAGCCATCCATCGTCCTAAGCAACTGAGCTGACGCTAGCAACTACGCCTTAATCTTAGAGAAGTTAAACGGCAATCCGTGATCAAGTGCCCAGTTGTCGACAGCACTAATATCGTTGTTAAACTTCGCAACCGTATTCACAATGTCTCCGGGCAGGCTATGTACGTACACCTGGAAGTCATCTGCGAAGAGCATGGTTTTACTATACCGGAGGCATAGCACAATCATTTATAAACGCGAGGAAGAGTACAGGACCAGACGAAGATCCCTGAAAGACACCGGAAGTAGTATAACTCTCATATAAGTCGTCCTTTTTGTGCACCACCGAAAAGGTGCAATCGATCAAGAAGAACGCAGAAAACAAATTGCATCGCCCGAGAAATTCATTTGCTTGAGCGATAAGAGTAGTTTCTGATAGTCCAGAGAGTCGAAGGCCTTGTGAAAATCAAAGTGGACTGATAATGTAATCATACTCCTGTCGATATCCCAGCGAATGTCATCGGATACCCGCAAGAGAGCAGCCTGGGTGCAGAAGCCGCGCCGAAAACCGGACTGAAAGGGCGACAAAAGAGCGGCGTTTTCCATATAATTATACATTTGATCCGCTGTAAGGTAATCAAAGGACGGATGAAACGAAAAACCATTACAGGTGGCACCGCCCGCGGTCTCATTTAGATCCTCGATACTGCATGGTGGGTGAGCGCAAGCGACTAAGAAGTAGAACCTGCCTAGTATATCAGGGGGGGGGGAGAACTATCGATGTGTGAGCTAGACTTACCGGCCGCAACGCCGAAGCGTCTCAGAATATTCCAAGAAGATTGCGGAGATGAGAATGATGACAACGTATACCGGAAAAAATCCTCTCGCGCGCGCTTTATATCCACCTTAAAAGTCCGACGGAGCGATCTATATTCCCGCAGCATCGCCCCATCCCGTCAACGCTTTGCATCTCGTCGTGAATCTTACATTGGCATCGCAGCTCGTTGGTGAACCAAGGGGCCGGGGACCTACAGGAGTTACGCTCATGGAAAGGAGACTCGAAGTCTAAAATACCCATCACCATCCGCCGGAACTCATCCAGAGCGGTGTTCATATTGCTGCAGTACAAGATGCTTGATATACGATTTATGACTGCAGAAAGTCCAGCTGCAAACCTCTTCGCGGAATACTGTCTGAAATCACGCGACCTCTTGGGCTGTTTGACTCCCCGCGAAATCTCAATACCATAATCTATACATATGTATATATCTCCCTATATTATATAGTTGTATTAACGAAAGTGAGTCTTGGCCCCCTCCCCCCGCTCCCCTCAGCTCCCCCTCGATTTACGTAGTTATTTGCTCGTTTTAACGTCATTTTTAACCAAATTATGTTTGAGTGAGCTCCCCCCCGCTACCCCGCAGCTCCCCCTCACTCTCCCCCATAAAATACTTATTTATCAAATGTTTTACCAATATAAATGTTAAAAAATATACGCCATTTAGGACCCAAGTCATACCTCGTTTTTAGGGTTTTTTAAGCCACTGATCATAGGTCTTCCTCTGTCTACTCGCTTCCCCTTACTCACTATATGTCTCTAAAGTACCATTATTTGTTGCACTTGATTGAACTTGAACATTTCAAATCTCTTTTCGGTCCATGTCTACTCTACCCAAATATAAAATTCTTAATTACCTGAGGACTTTATTAACAAAAAGACAAAATTCAAGAGGAGGTATAATTAAATAGACAAACACAGTTAAGCTTTTAAAACACTAATTCATACTGTTAGCTTAATGTTGTGACATTTCATGTGTCGTTTTAACCCATCTGTTCTTTTAAAACCCTTTCCACATTTTTCACATATTTATTTTTCATGATTTTTATGAATTAACATACGGCTGTTTAAATGTGACGATCTTCAAAGTTACATATTTTTGAATTACTGAAAAATTTCTTGAAAAACAATATTTTTAATTTCTGATCTATTCTCGGATTCAATTTGAATGAAAATTCTTTTCGAATTCTTACATCTTAACAAAGCAGCGTATAATTGTCCGTAAGAGAATAAAGGTTTTTTTATATACAATCCTAAGGAATCAAAACTCTGTTTTTCTAATTTGTTGATAAACATAGAACATGCTAATACAAAGGGAAACTGTTTTCTATAGAAGACAAAAGGTAATGATGATAAGTTGCCAGTATTCAATGTTATTTTAGGAATATAAACTTTGCTTCCTATTTTTTCTCTCGTTATTATTTCTGTTTCTATATTATACTTGAATAATTTTGTTATTTTTGATCTTGTGCCTCTACAGAGACCGTTTGATGTACTAAAAGTTCTTACTAACATTATTGAAGCATTTATTTTTAAATTTTATTTGTGTGGTGAAAGACCTTCTCTGATATTATTAAAAGTTCTATTGGAAAATTAATATTTATATGTTATCATATGTTTTATCAACTCCTCTTTGAGTCACGTATTCTGTTGTTGTGAACTAATTATCAGCCTGCTTTTATAAATACACGAGTAATGTCGTTATTTCATCTACTCAATCTGTTAGTGGGGGGTTAGCGTGCAGGGGTGCGTCAGCCCTCCTAGTATTTACTATACCGGAGGCATAGCACAATCATTTATAAACACCCGTGAAACGAGCGAGCGAGCCAACCCTGGCGAGTATATATCAATAGTTTTTTTTATATTAAATATATCTATAGATATTATTTCCGTACTACTTNAAACAAGTGCATTTTTTGAGGTTATGGAAGCAAATTTTCGAAAAACTGAAGCCAACACTGGAAAGCTGAGGAAAAAATACGGAAGAATATGTTTTTAGATAATTTTTTTATCAAAGTTTTGACACCGAAACGACGAGTTGAAAACGTCGTGTTTGACCCCCACGCGGGCCGTCCACCACGGCGCTGGGACAGTTGACGTGATTCTCCCCATATGTATGGGACGTTCCACGTCAACCGGGCCACCGCTGGGAACAAAAATTGTAAAGCTTTAAAAAATCGAGCAAGAGCTTAAAATTTTGGTATTGAGAACCTTCCTCAAATGTCGAGTGGCATATTGATAAATTCAATATGGCTGGTCCAATATGGCGTCTGGAAGCCGTAGGAGAATCATGAGTCCAGCAAAAAAAGGTTGTAAAAATGAAAATTCGCAACTGACCAGGTAGTTTTATGGCCAAAATTGTACCTGATAGATGCCCTTGAAGAACTTGTGTGGTTGGTAGACGAAATTCTAAAATGGCGGATTCAATATGGAGGTCCAACATCCAATATGGTTGCCGAATTTTTAAAAATCAATCGATTTACACCAAATTCGGTATACGGGTGTTTCATAGGTCACTGATCACGAATTGAAGGTCAGATTTGCTAAATTCAAAATGGTGGATTCAAGATGGTGGACAAAATTTTCGAAAATCAATTGATTTGTACAAAATTTGGTATAAGGGTGATTTTGACGCCGTTGATTACGAACCAAAGGACAGACTTCTAAAAGTAAAGATGGTGGACTCTATATTACAAAATTCTAATAACTCAGTCCATTATATTTGATCGGTCACATTGAATTTTTCAAAGTGCCATGTAGATTTTCAAAGCTCATGTGTTTCAAAATATTTTGAGCCCTTGCACGATTTTTTTTAAACATGTCAATTTGTTCCCACTGGGCCAACTCTGGGAGTGAAAATTGTAAAGCTATAAAAAATGGAGCAAGGGCTTTAAATGTTAGTTTTGAAAACCTCATTTAAACATTAAATGGTATTTCAAGAATTTTTCAAATGGTACCTTGAAAATATTTAGAAAAATGTGATAATTCTTAATAATTGAACATAAAAGTGTTTTAGAATGACATATGTCTTTCACATAATCAAGTGATTTTCAAAATGGCTGTTGAAATTGTCAGTACTAAATTATCGTATCTTAAGAGGAGTGGTACGAAAGAATGAATGACAAATTATAATTAGTATCACAAGCCATATTATTTATTTGAGAATTGAACATTTAAAGCTCTGATTTTACGTAAGTTTTTTTACAAACAAATTTTTGTTTAACTAATATTTAAAGAATTCAGTGAATTAGATTGTCGATATCGAAACTTTAAATAAATCATATTAATATTGTATAATAGTTATAGGGCTCACTGCATCTGAATAATTTTCTAAATAATAATCTACTAATAATTTTTCTGCGTTCATGGAAAATGCGTGACCTTTATGGATATTCGTGACAGGTGGAGCAACTAACACTACGCTAGTAGATATTTAAAATGTAAGATGAGCGTAAGAGTGGAATAATTTTTTTCTTCTTAACAACCAGACACCTAAACTGACACCACGCTAGGAGGATTTCATTAGATATCGAACAAAAGTATTTATGTATGTTTGTATCTTTACTGAGAACTGCGACTATTGTAGCTTTTATTATACATAAATTGTGATCGAATAGTCTTATATAAGTTTAATTACATACTTTACAGTTATCAATAATATGAAAGTGACAAATAATATTTATTTAGCAAATATAGTTTACTTCTTTGATTAGTTTTGTAATATACAACGTAAGATGAGTTTTTATAACAATAAGAACAATTTTATTCACATTATTCAATGTCCATTGTGTTTTAATTGAAAAGCATATTATGTCTACTCTTCAAGAAAATGTTGCGAAAAGCCGAGATTCAGATAAATGTGCTAATTCTTTCAGAATCAGTAGTCACAAAGGAAAAAAATAGAGAAATATGACCAAGAGCATGTTGGAATTTTTTCCACATTGCTCAAAGTTTTCCAAAATTTGTATGGATTGTCTGAATTTTTATGATAAAAATAGTAAACTTCTATCAAATAGTGCAGTTTCTCAGAATGAAGATAACTCTTTAGAAAACATTTAAATGTCTGAAAGTGATGATGATTGTTTTCCAGCAAAAAAATCATGCTTTTCTCGTGAAGACAAATTGGAACAATTATTAAATGGACTCAAAGAACGATTCAGAAGTTTGCCTCCTAACGATCCTTTATGCGTAGTAATACTTACAACAGCTCCTGATTGTTGGTCAACACGAAAAGTAGCTAAAGAATTTGAATCTTAGAAGGATGGCTGAAAAAGCAAGAATTTAAAAAAAAAAAAGGAAATTTTAGCAATGCCATCTCTGAGAGCAGGTAAAACTTTATTGTCTGATACAGTTGCAATGACTGTGAACTTTTATAAGTCAGATGAAAATAGTTGGATTACGTTGAATAAAAAGGATGCTGTTATTGTAAGAAAGGAGGGGGAAAACATAAAGTACAGAAAAGTTGACTTCTCTCAGATGTATGTGTTTTATATGAAGGTTTTGTAAAATTGAATACAAAAATCCAGTAAGTTTGAGCAAGTTTGCTGAGCTCAGACCGAAGTGTTGTATACTTGCTGGTGATAAAGGTACACGCAGTGTATGTGTATGTCCAGTACATAAGAATTTCACAAATATGCTGGATGCTTCCGATTTATAGAACATGACAAAAAATTTATAAAATAAAATACAAAACTACAACGACTGCTCGAAATTTACATTGTGCGAAAATCCACAGCCTGATTGTTTTTGAATGAGTGTCAATCAATCTTCTTACGTAGTATATTACAAAACCAATCAAAGAAGTAAACTATATTTGCTAAATAAATATTATTTGTCACTTTCATATTATTGATAACTGTAAAGTATGTAATTAAACTTATATAAGACTATTCGATCACAATTTATGTATAATAAAAGCTACAATAGTCGCAGTTCTCAGTAAAGATACAGACATACATAAATACTTTTGTTCGATATCTAATGAAATCCTCCTAGCGTGGTGTCAGTTTAGGTGTCTGGTTGTTAAGAAGAAAAAAATTATTCCACTCTTACGCTCATCTTACATTTTAAATATCTACTAGCGTAGTGTTAGTTGCTCCACCTGTCACGAATATCCATAAAGGTCACGCATTTTCCATGAACGCAGAAAAATTATTAGTAGATTATTATTTAGAAAATTATTCAGATGCAGTGAGCCCTATAACTATTATACAATATTAATATGATTTATTTAAAGTTTCGATATCGACAATCTAATTCACTGAATTCATTAAATATTAGTTAAACAAAAATTTGTTTGTAAAAAAACTTACGTAAAATCAGAGCTTTAAATGTTCAATTCTCAAATAAATAATATGGCTTGTGATACTAATTATAATTTGTCATTCATTCTTTCGTACCACTCCTCTTAAGATACGATAATTTAGTACTGACAATTTCAACAGCCATTTTGAAAATCACTTGATTATGTGAAAGACATATGTCATTCTAAAACACTTTTATGTTCAATTATTAAGAATTATCACATTTTTCTAAATATTTTCAAGGTACCATTTGAAAAATTCTTGAAATACCATTTAATGTTTAAATGAGGTTTTCAAAACTAACATTTAAAGCCCTTGCTCCATTTTTTATAGCTTTACAATTTTCACTCCCAGAGTTGGCCCAGTGGGAACAAATTGACATGTTTAAAAAAAATCGTGCAAGGGCTCAAAATATTTTGAAACACATGAGCTTTGAAAATCTACATGGCACTTTGAAAAATTCAATGTGACCGATCAAATATAATGGACTGAGTTATTAGAATTTTGTAATATAGAGTCCACCATCTTTACTTTTAGAAGTCTGTCCTTTGGTTCGTAATCAACGGCGTCAAAATCACCCTTATACCAAATTTTGTACAAATCGGTTGATTTTCGA
>NW_019379864.1:43365-85692 GCF_000648655.2 Copidosoma floridanum | reverse complement strand
CTCGTAAAAAATTTTGACGCAGACCTCAACATCAGCAGATAAAACTTTTCCTTTTTTTTTATCGGGCCATGAGAGTATGCCACGTTCTGCAACTAAATTTAAAGCTTGCCTAGCTTCTCTATCTGTGCAACTAAATTCTTTCATAAGCTCTCTTCGGTTCCAAAATTTCGGGGCGAGGGTGAGCAACGTGATTCTCTCTCGCTTATCGTTAGATGATGCAAATTTCTCCTTCCGCCGCGGCTCGCATCGTCTCGTTCGTCGTTTAAATACGTTGTAAAAACAAAAAACCCCGCTTTTTTTATTGTCGATATCTACGTAAAAATGTCTCATCTTTCGATCTAGACTATCAAAAAAATTTCAAAAGTTGAAGATCATAGAGATAAAACGTGTTTTTTAAACAAGTGCATTTTTTGAGGTTATGGAAGCAAATTTTCGAAAAACTGAAGCCAACACTGGAAAGCTGAGGAAAAAATACGGAAGAATATGTTTTTAGATAATTTTTTTATCAAAGTTTTGACACCGAAACGACGAGTTGAAAACGTCGTGTTTGACGCCCGCGCGGGCCGTCCACCGCGGCGTTGGGACAGTTGACGTGATTCTCTCCATATTTATTCTCATGTTTGCCTATAGATGGCGATGGGTGTTGACCAGATGCAACTAGTTCTAGTGAATCGACTATAAAATGATCGATCCAAGTGTGTGCACCCCTCCCCCCCGGTGGTGTGTAACTGAGAACTCTACCAAATGCAATAAATGATCCACCAGAAGATCTCGAAAGTGATTCGAGTTGTAATTCATATTTAGCATATCAACATTTAAATTTTCTGTAATAATAACGTCAGAGAAACGCGTAGAGCACCTACTAAAGGCTTCAAAAAGTTTAGTGAGCACCGCACCCTTGGGATGCCTGTATGTCACCCCCAATAAGAACCTCCGCGAAGTTTCTGGAGATAACTCAAGGAACATAAACTCGTTTTCATTTAGGGACGCGATATCTGAGGAATGCACTATCCGGCTGGATTTACCGGTATCAGACTTAAGCGTGTGGTCATTTCGCAGTATAGCGAAGAATCATGCGCCGGAGTAAGCCATGATTCAATAATCACTAGAACATTAAGATTTAATTTATTTAATACGTACTTTATCTTGTCCATATGTGCTCCCATAAAATTCGCGATAATGTGTGCTATACGTAAAAAGCCACTATCATTATTTGAAATTTTTGACGAGGAACTTACAGGTAGTCAGTCCAGCAGGTTTAGATCAGATTCAGTGGCATTAACAATAAGATCGAATCCGTTGGATTCACGAACAAAAATTTCTCCACCACGCGTCCAAATATACTTATTATTTCCGTTTGCTAGCAACGTCTTTGGTCCGCATATAAAGTTTATGCACGGGAGGTGACAGTTTTTCATATATCTTGATGAAAACGTCCGTATTTAGCTCGGAAAATATGGAAGTGTACCTAATATCACCAAAATCTTTTTCTTGGACATAACAAAATCTCGTGTGGTGGTTGATTTGAATGATACCACGAAGAACTTAAACTAAGCTGCCGCAGATTGTCCTGCTGCCTCCACCAAACTCTTAAAGCCCTTAAATTTTATGGCATTTATGCTTAGTATATCGCTTTGTAAATGTTATAAACCGAGTAAAATTAATATGGAGCTCATAACGTCAGCAAAAGAATGGCCGGACTCGCATGGCACACTCGTCACCCTGAGCTCGACCGTGGGTTTAGCCCTTTCCATGGCCCTGCGTGCATTTGCTGCCTCTCTTATCTCGTTCGTCCGGGACATAAGCTCGCCGATCTGTGTCCTCAGTGCAGCATTTTCGGACGTGAGCTCCCATTGCTCCCATTGCTCCTATAGAAAAAATTTTTTTTGTGTCAAACCCATTCAAAACTAAAGGCAGCAATGTGCATTTGGTTAAAAATTTCTATAAAATTTACAAAAATATGGTATTTAGTAATGAGTGTTTTTTCAGAGTAGTCACCTGTGATCTTTTCCAGATATGATTCCGCTGTCGAAGTTTGGCAAGTTTGGCTGCGGTTTTGGCCAGCGTTTCGTCTCAGGAGTATGGGCTGCGGCCCCGCTAACTGTTGCGTCGGTTTATGCGAGGGACTCGGCTTGTTGGCTCGAGAGCATGGTGGTCCAAAAGCCGGTTGTCCGGGATGATGAACATCGGAGAGAAGTGGGTAGCGCTAGTGACACCTGCACTGTTATTTACACTTACACTGGCACTGTTTATCGTGAGCATCTCGGAAGATGATGAGTCTATTTTAGGCAACAGCTCTTCGAATGAATTAGTCATAATGACCTTGAATTGTCGATTATCCACTGTGTTAATTGTTTAGCTGGGCCCGCTCCCTAGTGAAGGGCCAGCCAAGCAGGCCACCCCTGAGGGTAGCGTGTACGTTAGTGTAAGGTTTATCGTAAACTCGGTCGCGAGACGTGAAGTCGCAGATTAGCGAAAGAGAAAAAAGGGAGCCCTGAAGAGGGCCGTAAAGAGAGAACTTGGGTCTGAGTAAGAGCGATGCGTAACGGGCGTGCGCAGAAAGCGAGCAGAAAGTGAGGTATTATGAGATGTGAGAGTACTTTCCAAATATATTTAAATTTTAATAGTTTTTTACCTGTTAACATCACGTTAAAGTAAATTGCATACTACTTTATTAATCTGTAACATATGAAACCGTACCTAAAGCATAAGTGGGCTGACAAAGTTGCAAAAATCCGAAAAAATCGTGTCAAATTTTTAAGTGAAAATGATTAAAAAATAGCCTATCATTACAAAAAATGTAAATTCGTTACACCTTGATTCTCAATCAACCAAGCGAAACTTTAAAAAAAATTTTTTTCTTTATTTCAATTTCAAGTTTGTTTGAAAATTTGATTCAATTTAAAATTGGCTGAAATATTGGTATTTGTTTGAGTAGCAAAAATTTTTTTCTTCTTTAAATAATGATGTTTGGAGTAAAACATTAAATTTTTTATTACATTACTATGATATTGTCTATTTATGATGTTTTTCCGAAGCTACAGTTTCTAGTTATAATTTTTACTTACAATACATAACAGGTTGAATTTTGAAGTTTGAAAATACATATAAAAAAGGAATTATTATTTCGCAACAGACCAAGGCAATTATTGTTAAGTACGAGAAGTGCTGAAGTTTTTTTGTGGTTTTATCAAGATAAATTTTAATTGGCTTGTACAGTATTTTAAAATTTTGAGTCACAAAAATTTTTTTTTCAATAGGGTAAAGTACCTCGTTACCGTGGGCTAAAACGTGAACATGGCCTAAAGCGTGAATTTAAATTGTTTAATCTTTAAAAAATAAATTATTTATCATTTTATTCGATAGTAGGTACCTTCAGGTATTCAAAATAATTTTTTTATTGTTTTAAATACAACAGTGATTTTATAAAACAAATTCAGAATATGAAAGTCAGACGGATCGGTTACTGTGGGGCTTGATCTAGTTACCGCGACTCCGTGACCTAATTACCGTGGCTAAAATACTTAGATGAAATAAAACAATAGTCTGACTGTGAAATGGGAATGTAAGCAATGTAAAAATATTTCCAATTAAACAAATAAACGAAACGTTAAAAAATTGATTGGTATGTAATCAAATGATTACTACATATTTTAATAAATATTTATTGAATAGATAATAATGACTAACGCCATGCATGTATCAAATTTCTTTCTTTATATTCTCTTGCTTTTGCTTAAGTTCGTTGATTTTTTTAGCAAATCTTCCTTTTTTCGCAACAATATGTTCAGCTTTTAATTTTTTTTCCTCGATCAATTTTATTTTTTTTGTTACTTCAGTAACTTTTGTTGTTTTTTTTCTAGTTTTATTTTTTCTTTCATTACTATTTCATCGTGTTTGTTTAATTGATTAGCTTTTTTTTTTGCTTTCAACTGAATTGATTTTTCTAGTCTAATTTTTTTCTCCAAGCAAGTTGTTCTGCCTTTTCACGTTTTTCTTGTTCTTTTTGCTCGGATATCATTTTTCACTTATCTCCAGATACAATAGAAAGAAGTTCAACGCGTGACTGAGGCTTTTTGGAGTTCTTGATCCCTTTTTAAACACTCGGCCATGGTAAAAAAGGTTTTATTGAATCCTTTGACTCATTTATTGTGTCGGTTGAGATTTGTAAGTTAAATATATATCCATCAGTGTGTACATGGGACTCAGAATAATCGGAGAGCTTTTTGTCTTGATTTGTTGTAGACTGTATCGAAGAATCATTTTGTGATTTTACTTGACCTTTTTTTCCCAATAAAATAATGTTCTTCTCAGTGTGTTTATCAGATTTGGAATTAGAGTGCTGTTCGTCTTCATTTGTTGTAGACATCAATGAGATTTCATTTAATACGTTAACTGTATTATTGGATTTTCATTTATCGATTTCATTTAAAAATAAACTCCCATTTTCAAACGATAGAGACATGTCTGTTATGCTCAAAATGGAATCTCCACTTTCATTTTCTTTTAATTCAAATTCACATAAAGTATTCTCTTCATTATTATCTTGCATCTCTTGATCTTACTAATTTCAGGCACCCATATATTTGTCAAGGAATTGGCAATATTAAAGACAAAAATCATGTTTTATAAATTGTGTTACCTTATCATGAATTAAAATTATCAAATAAATCGTACAATAAATTTACTGTAAAAATTGGCAATGAAAGAAATTAATAATATTCAATAGATATATAAATCTATGTTGTAAAAAATAATGAATAAAAAAAATTAGATCATAACTTTACAGAACAAAGACGTATTAACATAATTGTCATCCGTATTTTTCTCAAGTGTAGAATCATTTGATCCAACTGTTACAATTTTTTCAGCCTAAAAAAAGTTTATAGATTGTACATCGGCTTCAAAACACAATAAATATTAGTTAACTAGCAGCCCCTCCGTCTCGGCTTCGCCCGAGACTCACTTAATGGAACACCGTAGTGTGTTGAAATGTAATGTGAAACGTTTTCACTTAAAAGTTTTATATCTATTTCTGACACTTCTCAGAACAAAAATCTTTTTATTAAAAACATATTTGTTCGGAATGCATACATTTTATTTAGTCCAGTAAAAAGCTGTAAAAAGTGAAAAAAATATAACTATGCTGAAAAGTACTGTGCATTTCTTAAGCCATAAAATAATTGTTGGTCTTAAAAGGCCATTGATTTGCAGTTTCTCCCGTATAATATATGAACAGGGCTATTTTTTAAAGCTGTAAAGATTCAAAGCTCACAAAAAATACATAATTGAAAATTTTTTTTCTCTTATCTCACAACTTTAAACCAGAGAAACAAAGTTCTGGAGCTTAATCTCTACATTTTTTATCGCAACAAAAATACAAATTCTACCTATTTAAAAATTTGGAAGTTTCAAGTGATTACTATGAGAGTTATAGTAAAAAAATGATCTCTCACTTAACAAATTCTTTCGTCATTTTCTTGATGCCTCGAATTGTATTCATAAGATGCATTTAAAGTTTTCCTTCTAATTCAACGTCGTGTGCCTTGTGGCATAGTTGAGACTCTTGTGAGTGAGTACACAAGGCTATTTTTTTTCAACTTTATAAGGTTGTAATATATTTGTTGGCAAGGTAGTTCGTCGTCCGATGACCCTAAAAAGGAAGGTTCTTAAGTGAACTCTGTCTTTACTGAAGTTTCCAGCAAATGTGATTGCCTCTATACCTCAGGGTGATCTTCTCTGGTCTGTTATTGCAGCACCACATTGATCAGGAAGAAAACTACAACTTTTTAAGCTTTGGAGCTAGTTGTAGAACTCTTTTCTAACGTATCCTGGTATAACGTCGAAGATGTTGTCGTCTAAAGTACCTTCTTTATTTGCAGACTCAGTTGTTTTGGTGATCTAAGGTAGAGAGGTTGGTTCGTGATGCTTGCCCGTTGGAAACTGTCCCGTTGACTTACGTTTATTGTTTTTTCTTCATAGCTGTTACGTTCCCCCAGCGCAGATCTCGAAGAGGATCTGGAATTCTTGGTTGAATGCTTAGGCTGCGTATACACGCTGCAGAAATTTACGCGACAGAATTGTGGTTGGCTAATCCGAGTATAGCTCCCCATGTATATAGTTATAAAAAGACTGTCTTGCCAAAGTTCTGTGGTGTAAATTTTCGCAGTGTAGATACGCAGCCTTAAAGTCGAGAGGATAATACGAGGTCGTCGGTCACTCAGGTTACCAGCCTTGCGACGAACAACTCTGCTCGTGACGTCTGCCAGTAAATGACTGAGTTGGTTCAATAGTGGCCAGCTTTACATAATCTTATAGTTGACGAATCGTCCCCCGAAATCATAGTAAAAATGTATTTGTCGGCAAGGTAATTTAAACTTTTAGGTGGTCCTTAAAAGAACCGATGGGATTGATAGTTAAGTAGAGAACGTTAATACTTGTAATGGCCCTGAAAAGGGCCAGTGGTGAAACTTGCAGCTATTCCTTGTTATTATTCTTGATGATAGAGAGCCAGGTGTTGGTAGCTTGACTCTTATCCTTTAAGTCTCTGTGTACGGAGACCGTACAGGAGGGAGGTAGGACGCTGACCAAATAATATCTCGTCTTCAGGTCCTTCCCCGGTTAATCAAGCGTTCATCGTTAGTCAGGAAAGTGAGACTGGAGAATACCTTCTTTGTAGGTATGTCATTGGAACGACCACTGAGAAGGAGGCCGTTGTGGCTGCCCGTACTCTTCAGGGCTGTCTTCACTGGCTTGCATTTAAAGTAAAAAATTCTCTGACAGCACCAGGTCAAATGGTTGAATGGCCACAAAACGGCCAAAGTGTTGGAGCAGGTTGTGCTCTGGCTATACACGTCTCTAGGTATTCTACCGGAGACGTTGACATTTCAAACGCCCATTTTTCCGTGGCAGCTGGTTATTTTGGCGATCTGGGGTCAAAACCGGATTTATTTTGTTTGCTAATGAAAGAAGAGTGTTATCGGTAGCCGGAATGCCCAGCTGCACGACGGACCACTCTGTTCTGAGAGTAGTGCCAAAGATCGACTACGATAATTGTTGACTCGATGGGGCATGTTATAACCACTCTTTACTATCTTTGATTGCGGGTGGCTTCAATTTTACTTCAATGCTACCTAGCAGATTCTACTGAACTAAAGCGCAAAGCTAGTTGATTTTAGCAAAACTTTAAGCTTATTTATTGCTATTGTTATTAACTTTTTCAAGAAAAAAACTATGCAAAAACCATCTTGGAATCACCAATAATCAGTATGCAAAATTTTAGCAAAATCGGTTCAGTAGTTTTCGTAATTAGCGATTACAATGGTTTTAGCGACTTTGCTGTATATATTAGTAAGATTAGGCGTGATAGGTAGATTCGTACTAATTGTATTTCAGAAGATGACTGATGCATTGTAAAGTTCTAACCTCTAGGCATTGTACCAAATATAAAAAAGACTTGTATCCTCAACTGCATCAGTCCACACTGGACCTGGATTTGCCTGGAATTGATGCAACTTTTGTACTGGTACTAATTTTAAAAAAAATGCACAATATCTATTCTCTGGACTTTTCTTAATATTAATTACTAAACTATCTCCTTTAGAGGAGTTTTGTCGAAGAGACTTGTTTAAGTCTACACCATTAAAAGTAAAAGGGTATAAACCGCATTTTTTAAATCCATTTGCAAGGATTGACTTTACGTCTAGTTGGTCTAAGGTTTTTTTCAAAATAGGAGCAAATTGGTGTTTTCATACACCTAAAAATACAAATTCATAAAAAATATTTGTAAAATTGTAAAAAAACAAATACATTAAAAAAAAAATTAGTTCGTGTAAATACCAATACTAGAAGATTTTTAACACACATCTCTGTGTACTAATTGCCATTTACATTTAAAAGGCTTAAAAAAAGACTCATCAAGTAGCTGCAAAATATGTGTGGCATTTGGGTGAAGTGCTACAAGCACAATTTCTTTATTAGAGCAAAACGTACTGAGTGCCACTGTTAAATGAGACGAATGCCCGTCAACACACAAAATCACCGGTCGTTTAGTATTTTTTTGTGTCAGCCAAGGCTCAAATTTATTTGCAACAAACTCGTAGAAGTTTTTGGCCAACATCCATCTATTTTTACTGCACCCAAAGGAAAATTCTGGAGTCGCATTGATAGCTGCATTTTTGGGTAAATTTTTTCCTTAAAAAAATACAAAGGTGGGTGCAAGTTCACCTGCAGTATTGCCAGTCACTAATACAGATATACTTTCTTTTTCGTTATTGCCCACTATATTATAAACATCCTTCAAACTCCTAGAAGCGAGCACTTTATTTGGTTTGGGATTCAGAGGCATACCTACAAGATAACATTGTTGTTGCTAAGTAAAGTTTACATAATAACATACATTTTCTTACTTTTAAGTTACACTTATCTGTTTCATCACAGTTAAATATTCGATCAGGTTCAGTTAATAGTGAACAATTATTTGTCAGGTACAGTTC
Source organism: Copidosoma floridanum (assembly GCF_000648655.2). The sequence continues at coordinate 77,197 of NW_019379864.1, read as the reverse complement.
AACATCATCAAACCTCTTATGCAGGCTTCTATCGGACACTAAAGCTTGATTCAAGTTTACATTTTCTGTTATACGCTGACTCAATTCTGTATGATATTTAAAAAATGTTTGATACCAGGTTTTACCTGGTTTATTTTGTACAAATGGGTTCTCTATTTTCTTTTGCATACAAAGCATGTGGACACTGTTCAGCAACTGTAATTTTGTAATAGGAAAGCCTCGCTTGGCTCACTCGACAATCCAGAGTACTTCTTCAACACTCGAAGACAAATAAAAAAATGGTCCAGGCTTTTTATCAGCATAATTGTTATCTCGCTTATTTCTCCAAGTTGTCTCCGGTAAACCAAATTCTTTTGTCGTTGCTGCTAGCGACTGGCCTTCTTTTAGTTTTACCAAAGCTAAAGACACGTTTTTTTTCATACTGTTATCTAACGCTTTTTTTGTTTCCCTTTTTTACTTTACTTTTCTCCTTATTTACTCCTTTATTTTTCACTTTCACCATTCTTTCCAGAAAACTGGCTATGTAACCTTTCTAACACACCGCTAACGGATTGTGTCTCAAGCATATTAGAGTTGGGCGATAAATTTAATTTTGTTTCCAATATTGATAAATGTGATTATTTTCAACTTCATTAAAATATTCGGAAGAATTTGAGACTGTCAGAAAAAAACTACTTAACATTATTGGTAACTATAGACACAATGTATCTACTCGTCTTTCTTTAAATGATGGAATTCTTCAAGACAATTTAAAACGAACACGAGTATTTCTTAAAAAAAATAAACACATTTTAATTACTAAAGCAGACAAAGGTAATATCACTACTGTCATTAACAAATAAACTTACATTAATAAAGTAGAAGAATTATTAAGTAATGATAAATATTATTTACAGCTANAAGATATAAAAAATTTTGTAAGAAAGTTGGATCAATTCGGTATTTTTGATGGATTAAATAAGTTTGATAAAGATATTCATAAAAAAAACTTATCTCAATGCTACGGACTAATAAAAATACACAAAAAAGACTTTCCTATCCGTATCATTGTCTCGACATTGAATTAACCTACTTATATTTTTAAAAAATTTCTTTCTGATTTTTTGATTAAGAATATTCCACTGGCAAAATCACACGTAAGAAGTAGTTATGAGTTGAAGAATATATAAAAAGATAGTATCATTTTACCTGGTTACACTCTTATTAGTCTAGATGTTGTTAGTTTGTTTATTAATACTAGTGAAACCTTAATCATAAATGCAATAAGACATTTTTGGAAATTCTTGAATGGTAATATCAATGTTTCTCTCAATGAATTTTGCACAGGTGTATCTTAGATTTTGAATTCAACTTTTTTCTATCTCAACAACAAATTTTATAAGCATACTTGAAATTTCACGCTTAAAGAAGTTATGTTTTGATGTTCCACTGTATGTGCGGTATGTGGATGATATTCTCAAATGTGTGCCTACTAAATATATTAACTATACTAAAAACATTTTTAATAGCTATTGTGCGAAATTACAATTCACCGTTGAGACATGCAACAACAGCATTAGTTTCTTAGATTTAAAAATTATTATTCAACAAAATAACACAGTGCTAACTAATTGGTACCAAAAATCCACACATTTAGGCTGATACTTAAATTTTCTCTCCCATCATCCAATACAACATAAAATAGGTATCATTTATACATTAGTAGACTTTTCCATTAAGTTAGCAGACACTCTATTTCAAAAATTAAAAAATTGTTACAAGTCTCTCGTTAAGTCAATTAAGAAAGGAGGCTAACTCTATGCACATGATTTAAGGGCCCCTTTCATTTATCGTATTAGGAAAACATGATCTGTTTAAGTATATCTCACAAGGAACAACTTGCGATTCTTATTTGATTGTATTGTGTGCGTATATTGTGTCATTTCTATATGTGCAGGGTATAAAAGCAACAAAAGTTGAAACTCTGACTACATTACGATTATACATCCCCTTTGTAAGAGTCAGAGGTATATTATACACTTTACTTAATTTGCGTTTATTGTATTTATCAAAATTTGTATTGTAAAAAATTTTTTATTACTCATAGATTTTTGTACCTCATGAAGGCCGGGACATTGTCCAAACGGCTGAAATGTCGTTTTGTTTTTCAATAAATACAAAATTTGACAGTACCACCATTGGACGTTATTTTAATTATTAATCAACTGTCATTGGACGTCTTATATTATAATTTAAGTTATTATTTAAATCGTTTGAGGCTTATAGAAACAGACATAAACGCAAAAAACTGTTTAAAAAATTGCGTTTGAAAAAAAATTTTTTTTTGAAAAAAGCTGATGTATGTGTGGTTCCAAACTATCTTTCCTGAAATCCTGATGAAATTTTGCAGAAGAATAAATTTTTCAAACTTCGTTGGGGAAGTACATTTTTTAAGTGTCGGATACTAGTTTCATAGATTTATAGCTATAATTGATTTTTTAGCGAAAAACATGTTTCTTTAATAATCTTATCCAGAAGACATAACCTTTAAAAAATCTTAAACTGAAATCATTAGTTATTTACATTTTATTCGAAAAATATAACCGCTTTAATTTGAACCAAAAAATATATTCTATGATACTTGTTACATTCAAGCTATGTTACGTAAAATATATTTTCCTACCTCGGGCGTTTTTGAGAGGCTGGTGTGCCCTCGGTAGGAAAAATAGTATTCGCCACATAAGCGCTATCGCTCCGTGGCTACCTTACGTCCCTCGGGCCCTGCTTCGCAGATCCCTTGGGCCGCAAAATAGCCCCGGAGACGATGGCACTTATCCGACGAAAACTACTGTTTTTTACTATGGGCCCAAAGTGCAACTGCCGCTTTGCGCCCTCGGGTCACACTTTGCGCTCTTGTAATCGCTTTGGGCCCACGGGCAGAAAAGTACTTTTAGTCCTCGGTAAGAAAAACATTATACGCGACTCGGGCACAAACCTACAACAAGCGCGCCCTTCGGGCGCTCATGTTTGTACTTTGTGCCCTAGTGACGTAATGTACCATTAATTATTATAAAACTTACAAGATTTTTTTACTACTTATTACAAGCCCTTAATGATTATTTTAACTCAAGCATTATTTATGAAATGGCACATCACGAATAACAAAAGCGGCTAAAAAAGCGTGACTGTTCAGCCTCTTTAGTTTTATTGACCTAAGTAACCATCTATTCATTCTATGCACATTGTGGCAAAAACTTTCATAATATTTCAAGGCTCGAGTGATAGCTATGATCAATTTAAATGAACAATGATTCGGGTAATAATACTATCAAAAAATTAATTTTAATACTTAACAACGTTTCGGTCCACATAGTTATAAAATAACAAGGCTCTCATCAGGTACAAAATCTTAAGGCTAAAAACTTTATGTGTATAATAATTTAAAAGTAGTAACAATTTTTTCATCATCTGCACTGTAACTTACACTTACATTCGTCACACGACAATATCTATACATGCAGTGCGCAAGATAGTGAAGTGTTGAGTACAATATTTAAACCTTTTCGTACAGGTCTTATATAAGCACTGCTCATGCAGTTGTAAATGTCTGTGCGTAATATGATAAAAGGTTAACAATAACCTTAGTGATCAAGAGGCATAACGATTACTACATTGTGGATATTTTGGAAAAATTTTGCTAATAAAATTTTTTTAACATTTTGAAATTGTTGGTACCTTGTATTCTATTAATATTATCAGAGTTGGCGCGGATATGTAACATTTTCGATAGTAATCGTTTGAATTTATTATTTTCAGAATCTAATATTTTAACTTTGTCATTATTAAATTAATGATTAGTTTCTTTAATATGTTTTGCTTATATCAATTTTTCCCTTAAATACTTACAGTCACTTTTATATTTGTTAATTATTATATTTAAATGTCTAGATGATTGGCCTGTGTAACACGCCTTTCAATCACGACAATATATTAGATATACAATGTTATATTTACCTGTATAATCAACTTGAACCTTCTCTAATTTTTAAACGTTGAGAACCTACAAATTCATTTAAACACTATTTTCTCATTATAATCACTCGCGATTTTCAAATAATGGCATTAAGTTTCTTGAAAAATAGTAAAGCTAGTAAATTATTATTACGAATAACTACTTAATTTGACTCTCGGGTATTACTGATATTGTGAAATCGCTTCTTTATGTGTTATTTATTAATTTAATTAGATAACTCTTTTCTAATAACATTTTTTGTGATTTATAGTTTTTCAGGATGAAATTTGCTATGTCATAAGTTGATTCTATCATCTACCTAAGTATAAATTATAGATATTTTTTAGGATACAGGATGGTGTCAATTAAAATGTATGTACCTACTGAAAAAATACGTTTTTTTATTCTAGCTAATAATAGCTGAATTGTCATTTTAAATGATAGTCAAATGAAGTCTCAAATTAAGAAAACTAATTTGTTAGTTACTGATTTTTTCCCAAATAAACCTTCAATTTTTGTCAGAACTGTTACAATTCTTAGCGTTGCATCAATAAAAGCATTAGAAACACATACTAGTGAATTATCTATATATCGTACATAAAATGAAAGATCAAAACTTAAGGCATAAATCTTCTTAAATTCTCATTGCCAAGTAATGCGAAACTGGACCCATATGGCTTATAATAGGTAAAACGAAATTTGTTTAAAAAACTTTTTATTAAATTAGAAAACAGTTGAGTTAAGTACAGTTTAAACACCATCGCAAAACTCTTTTCAAGATATATTACATTACATTACAAGGAACAAAACTTGATGATTCGCTCCTGGTGGCGATGAAGGCTCCCACTGAAGTGGATTATCGAGTGACGTCCAGTGTAATGTATACTATTTTTCTTACTGCTTCGGCCAAAAATTAGTGGTTCATTAGCCATCAGAAAACAATTAGCTTCAGTGGTGATAGGTTATGTTTAGAGAGAAAGTGAAGAGTCTACATTATCCGCTAACATTTACGACCCGAGTGAAGCGAGGGTTGTTAGTTAGCGTATGTTAACAGGCCCGAAAAGCAAAAGAAGTCGGTCAGAACAACGTAACCTTATTAAAAATTCCTTAAATTTTATTGGGTTCTAATAGATATTTTATAAATTTCATTATTAAACAAGAATTTTTGCATATCAACAGCATTCAAAAATTAGTACGCTAATATAATTATTTTTTAGACTCTTGGGCATCGGTTGCTGCAAGTCACATGTTTGATTTTTATAAGATTTTCCATCAATCATTTAATCATTGTTTCTATATTTAGATTAAGGTTAGAAATTTACTACGTTGCATGTTACCGAAAGAGATTAGAAGCGTTGGTCCTCTGGGACGTACTACCGTTTGAAGTCAAGATGCAGAAATCTTTGGCCTCCTTAGTAGAGGCCTTGTTCACCTATTTGATTAAACGCACATAGCCTGGCCTTGTAAACCACTTAGCGCCTCTCGAAGCACCGCTTATGTTACTGGGTTGCACATGTTTTGCCTTTTGCTTATTGTAATTATAGCACTGAATTGTAATTTACAGTATTACTATATCATACGCTATATTTTTAGGTACTATAAACCTTTTTAGTCATTGTTTCTTGTTTTATTATGTATACGTATGTTATTACGGCACTGTAATAATTATTCCTTGCCATTCGGACCTGGCGTCCTTGGCATTAGTAAACTTCGTTATCAATCAATCAAATCAAGGAGAAGTAGGGAGCAGGGAGTTTTTTCTCCTGACCCCTGTACGTGATATAGATATCGCGTCGATAGGGAAGGAACATTGGCATTCGCCCCTATACACTGCCGCCGAAACTCGAATTTTCGGGTGAGGTAGTAAGAAAAATTTATATTATTACGTAAATTTTTCCAGTTGGTTAAAACCAGCCTTTTGTTGACTTTAAAAAGCGAGGGAGAGTTGGGGGTGGTAACCGTCGTCTTCGAGTAGGTCGGATCGATTGACAAGATCGAGATACAGTAAGCATCCTGTGCTAGACCCTCTAGGCATGGTAAGACAGTGCTTCTGTTAGATTCTGATGCCACCGATGCGCTGGAGCTGGTGCCTTTGGTAGGCGGTTGGGCGGTGATTTGCAGCAGTTGAGAAGAGCCCGTGACAGTGTACTTTTCTGCTTCTCTTAGTCATTGGGAAATAGCACCCAGAGGTGTAGACAATGGTTGGTGAGAGTAGGTTAAAAAGAAATTCTACACACTGAGTTTAACGTGGTATTAAACATTGGTGTTCTATTGAAATTAGTTAGTGCTTTAGCCTCTGCCGTAGCATAGGTCTCGTCGAGTGAGTGAGAACCTAGTATTGGCTTAAGACCAAGTAATCCCGAAGGATGCTTTTGAGACACCGCGTAGCTCTTTTTATATACTAGAAACTACTTATTACTTGCGATGTTTCCCAGAAACCAGTAGTCACCACCTATCGAACGGTAGGCGGTACTATCAAGCGCGAAGCATAAAATAGAAACTGCGCTTGAAAAAAAAATTTGTTAAAAATTTTGACAAGTTACAGGTTGGGAAATGTACTTCTACAATACCTAAGGAATGTCCTTTCTTGTGTATGTTGACCACGCCATAACACTTTGCTAAATTCGTCTTGCCAATATCAGTAGGTTTTAAACAAAATTGATAATCTTCAAAGATGCCCAGATCTTACTAACGCTTTACAAAAGTTACAGTTTTTTTAATCAATTCCTTTAACATTTTTTTTTTTTTTCAACTATATGTTATGTCTCGTTGATCAATTGCTTTTCAACATTGTCTGTATACTCATAGTCATCAGGAGTGGCCGTAGTATTGCCTTTGTCTACTTTAGTCACTGAAAATAATAATTTCAAATGATTACTATTAAAAATATTACACCTTCACTTTAACTCTCATAATATTAATAGAATACTAGGTGTAAATAATTAAAAAATAAGTTACAAAAACGTTATTTGCAAAATTATTTGAAAATCTTCACTATTAAATAGCCGTTATGCTTCTTAATCACTGAAGTTGTTTATCTTTTATTATATTACCGACAAACAGTGCTTATGTTAGACCAGTGCGAAAAGGTTTAAATATTGTATTCGCTATTTTACCATCTTGAGTACTATCTTGTAGTCACTGACGTGTGATAAGCATAAGTATTAGTTATAGGGTGGATTAAAAAAAATTGTTGCATTAGATAATCGATCTTTATAAAAGAGTAAAGCTGCTTTAAATGAATAAAAAATAACTGGAGAATTGTATTTCTGAATAATAAGTTTTGAGTGATGCCGAAAAAAAATCGCAAGCAATCATGTAAAGGGATACCATTAAAATGTCTTAAGTATTTTTAGGAAATAATAATGCTTGTGTTAGAAATGCTGAAGATGAGCCTTGTAAAATGAACTGAGACAAATTCAATTAATATATGCATGTGTTTTTTTTACACTAAGTCATTAGGATTATAGATAATCTAAATTTTGTCATAAATTTTATAACATAATAAAAATTCTATTCACAAAACATTATCAAAAATAATTTAAATTAGTGTGAAATTACATCTAGTATTCACTCAAATGCATCACATGCAACACTCTGCGTCTTGGTAAAAACCGATAACCTGGTTCTTTGGTTTTTTGATATCTTGTAGACAATACAGAAAAAATAAAAAAACACGATCAAATATTACAGTATTCACAGTTAAATTTTTTAGAACAACGTTAATGAACAAATTTAAAAACGAGTTGTAATTTTTAGTTATTACATGCTTACCATGTAATCTTGGGTATGTCCATTAATATAATTGTTCTCGACAAATACTTGTCTCACTACTCACGACAAATTTTAGTGACCGAGAAACATTTTAATGAAAAATATAAGCTTCTGATTTTACATGTTTATTTTATGCATTTACAAATGTTAGGGGTGCTAAGTCGATGAGTTAACTCACCATGGGCACTTAGATAGATCTTATTATTCCCTCAAATCTCACGCACCTAGTGAATAGGTTTAGTTTCGATCACACTAGCGTTGTCGTAAATTTATAGCATTTTTTCTCCCTCATTGTACTCATAGAATAATTCTCGCAGGTAATCTTAAAATTACTTTACTGAATACATTAAAAAATTTCAATATACTTTAGTAATTCATTCTTTTTTATCGAATTTATTAAACGACAAACACTTATACAACTGCCTGTTGATTTTTTGCATAGCTAAGTATAGCTTATTTTTCTAACAATAAGAATTAAATAGCATTTTTGTCAGCTTCTATCTTGGATACACAGAAAAAAAAAACAATAATCATTAACTAAGACAATTTTGTGATCGATAAGTTTTAACTACAACTATTACTTCAACTTCAGAGTAAAAGTCTTGTCTATTCCAAATGGTATGAATAAATAAACTAGTGTTAAGATGGTTCCTACGGCTAAAGAGAGAAAGAGTGATTCGTGCGAGTGAGACAGAAAACAAATGTTGGGAACGGGGCAATTGTAAGCGCTCAAAAAATCGAACTCCAAGCATACGAGACAGCTTGAACTGTTACAAACTAAGCATTACTTATCATATAGAGTCTAATGTTTGTGTTCATACGGTATGACACTGTGGAGGGTTCTAAGAGCCCGAAGAATAGGGCACCACAGCTTGATGTTTGTACTTATAACTGATAGACACCGATCGCTCGATAAGAGCTCAACTTACCGCAACTTGCATCGCCTTTTACGAAAACACCTCGGAATACACCACGAATACAATACGCCAGAAACCGTCGTAGTTGGTATTGTTGACAATGAGAGAGTGCATCTCTGCATGATAAGAAAAATTTATAAAATAAACAAAGATGCTTATTTTTTTGCATACACAATGAATACTCCTGCCTATGCTGGGTTGGTTGAAAACCGTATACAACCTACGGGAGAAAATAAAGAAAGCCTTAGATCACTTGCGTGTCAAGTACCTGTGATATAAAACACTATTTATTTTTCTTTTCACGCGAGTAGTATACTATTTTATTATAACTGAATTAGTAAAATGAGAAATCGATGTTGTATATTTTTCAAATTTATTAAGTCAACGTAAAAAGTAAAAAATTTCACAATTCAAGTAACCTGTATTTCAGATGAATAAGACGTAACAAAACCACCTAATGACTTATGTCTCTCAAGTAATAGCATCTTTAACTTACTTCATAGATAAACGAGTTACTACAACTCCTTAAGTTAAATTTTGACTGCATAAAGTAATAGAATCACACAGATTTGTCTTACAGCTTGGGTTATTAGATATGCACATTTTACGTGCACTTTTTCGTATGATTTTTTTATTAAATCGTTTAAAACATAATAAAATATACTGAGAAAAATTATTAAGCTACTAGTACATTGTAGAGACTTCTTAATGATTTTATAACTTAATTAAATAAATTACACTGATACTAGCCAAATATTTTTAAAAATAATTTGTTAATGCCTTCAAAGATCAGAATTTTCAATCAGTGAATTCCGCATACATGTGTACATTATCTAATTAAATTTTTTATTAATCTGTATTAATGCTTTATAATTACTCGTTTATAATGCAATGTTATTCTCTGTTCTTGGACTGGTTGATGTATAAAAGCGATCGAGAAACTACTATTGTCTTTTAAGAGTGTAGATGATGATTTATTATTATCACAATACATCCAGGCTCCATTAACGTATGAAGTATAGTGACCTATTACTTCACCAAGCTCATTACTTTATTGTCCTATGAGGTGTGTTCAGTTCAGCAACTCTATAAAATAGTAATTTGTTATCTGTCTGTACGTCGTTAGTAATTTTTTCATCAAATACACTCAACAGAAATTCTTTCGGATCATCAGCACAGTTTACGATATAAAATTTTATACTACATCACCTGTGAATAATATGTTGACTTTTTTTAAAAATGCTTTTCTTTAAAATGCTCATTTGAAGTAATGATGTTAGTTTCTGTGATAGTTTGATACATAAATATGTAGACTTTTGTTTAAAGATGTAACATTTTAATAAATAACATTCACAATTTGTATTTTTTATTTATTTATTTACTTGGTTAATTAATTATTGTCTTTTGAATTTAAGAACAGCATTTTCAAACCTCTAATGAAGTTTACCATGTGAATTATCGTAAAATCATTAAACTTTTTTTCGATTTTCATTAATTCAATACATAATTGATTAATAAATAATATAGATTGGACAATCATAGTTAATTTTAACTGTATATTATATACATCAGTGCAATTTTCATCTTTTAATGAAATAATTTTTTAAGTACCATATATATTTGAAATATGAAGTCTCTGTGTGAATACATAAATAAATTGTTTCTGAAGATTAAGTGCTTGAGATTTTATTTATTTATTTTTTCATGCAAGGTACTAATTTAATCATTAAATATCAGTGCAAATAGTAGAGTGCATTGGGTTATTAGGAATTAGCTACTTGTGTTAAATAATTAATCGTAATTATATAACTCTATTATTAAAAACTGAATTTTGTGGATTTGGGTCTCACGCTCCTGTCCACTTGTTTACCAGTTTATAAGGTATTTTCACTTCTGACTTCATCATGCAAAATGGCGAGGGCTAGAGGACAAAGTTTGAATCCACACAATAAGTTTAACCGTGACTATAAAATTTATTGAGATATTACAGTTACTCGACTTGATTACAAAAACTTCTCTTTTTTACGAGCTATTGAATGGGTATCAGATATATGGCATTTTTTCTTTATAAATAAGTGAAATCGATGTATAAAGTTGTCGCAGGCAAAAAGTAAAGCCCGAAAATTTTTTTTTTAAAACCCTTTACAAGCATCTGATCGCACCTGTTTTAAAACATAGCAACAATCAATATTTGATTAATAAATACAAATTTTTACTGCATGACATAACATCATGTAAATAGCCTAAAACTTAGCTCAACTAAAAAGTGTGGATTGTTTGGTTAGAGTGCAAGTTACTCCTATACCTATATATACAGTCTCAGCTCGCGTCAATCGCACCAGCTGCTGAGGGTAAAAGGTTTAAAAAAATGTTTTCCGACTTTACTTTTTTCCCGCGACAACTTCATTTATCGATTTTACTTATTTATAAAAAAAGGCCGTATATCTGATACCCATTCGATAGCTCGTGAAAAGGAGACCTTTTTTTTATCACATCGAGTAACTGGAATATCTCAATAAATTTTATAGTCGCTATTAAACTTGTTGTGTGCATTCAAACTTTGTCCCCCAGCCCTTGCCATTTTTCATGATGACGTCAGAAGTGAAAATACCTTATAGGAAAGAAGAGAGAGAAGATGTTACGTTTGTGAAATGTATACATTATAATACCTTCATCTTTATTTTCTTCTTTTTAGTCTCTGTCTTTAATTGTCTCCAATCAACTCGTAACTCCATGCAATGTGTGACTTTGACTTATGACGTGCAATCAAATTATAATTTTAGCACTTTAACTCGGTATTACTCTTCTTTTGGTATTAATTTATTCAATGAGGCACTATAAAATTTCGTTGTACTATCTTTATTTTAAATTACAATTGTAATTTTAACAGGTTTCTTAAAATTTAAATAGTGTATCTGTGAATTGATTTAATGAATTATGAACCATACTCGATGAGCGGTGGAAAGCTACTAACGAAAACGTCGTGCGCAGAAATGCACTTTGCGCGAAGCTTTGGTTAAAACTTTTTTGTCTTACATGCTATCGGGCCGGTACTTGCTGACTTCACGTGTTTGGACTTAGCGGCTCGCTTCTGTTGTCACTTGACACTTCCAAGAGCCACGAAGTACACCGTCAGCTTTGTTCGGTGATGACTCGTTAAGTTTGACTCTTTTAAGAGTCTTAAAATTTTATCATTGAAGGAATAAATATAATATAAAATAGAAAAAAATAAAAATGTATTTATTGACGCAAGTCGTCACTTGACAACTTGGGATATTGATAGTTAAATTCTTAGTAGTAATGCGTATTCGGTTACTGGGTATTGATCCACGAACACAGTGAGTTATTAGGTTGAAGTTCTTGATTTTTTGTAAATTTGATAATATGCTCAAGCTGCCCACAGCAGTTTACGCGTGCTTGGTTTCTGGACGTTAACTCCACAGTCTCGGGATATTTAACTTTTTCGAGCTGGTTGATGCTATCCCAAAATTTCACCATCAGGGTTCTGAATGTAAGAACTGGCCAAGTAGGCTATGGACACATGGAGAGATTATTAGTAAAGAAATTCTACTACGCGGGGCTTTTTCCATTCCAAACTGGAGTAAAGAGATTCTCTCACTGCTTAGGAGACACGCTCTCTCATATTAGGAGACTGAGTCTGCAAAACTTAGAGCAAGAGTGACACCAACTCACTAAAAGAGCCATTAAACTATTGAGCAGATGAATTTTCTCTTATTTTAAAGTGCGAACAAGAGTATGGAGATATATGCCATAGGGGTACATGTAGGTATTACTGACTCTTTTTCGTTTAGGACATACGTAAAAGCTTACGACATACGCATGTATTAATATATAAACTTTATTTTCATTTAACTACAAGCTTTTGTACTTAGTTACCATATAATAATTATTTAATTGATAAAAATTGTAAAGTACAATGATGATTAAACTTTTATTCCATTAGTCAAATGCTGGTATTACTGCCACTGTGTTTGTATTACTGACACCCAATTTCTGTCATAGCTTCAATTACTGACAGCCAATTACTGTCATCTCGATTTTTTAAAAGTGTGAAACTGGATGTTCATGAATGAAGAGTGTAACGTAAGAAAAAATCAATAACATTTCATTCATAAATTTTGAAATTCCAATTATTGTTTTTTTAATGAGATATTGACATTTGAGTCGTTAATACGTTATTCAGACTTGTATGCTATCATCTAAAAAATTGTAACATTAGAAAAAAACATTTAGTAACATTAGTTTATTTGTTAAAGTAGTAAATAATTATAAAATAATGTTTTATAAAGACCTCAAACTCTTTAATGCTTATAACATGACTATTTTCTAAAACATTTAACTTTCACGTACAATCATTAATAATTATAAATTAGTAACAGAGTGTGATTGCTTCTGCAAAATAACTGATTTGTTTGGTCAAATAATCTTTTTCTTCGGATTTTAATACATTAGTTTTTGTTATCTTATATTTTTCTTCGTATTGCACGACTAGTTGTTGTTGCTTAACTAAGTCAATTTATTTTTTTCAATCCTAATTTTACTTTTTCAAATACTTTGCTTTCTCTCTTCTTGCTCTTTTGTATTGTTTTCCTGATTTTCAACTTTAATTTGTTTTTTTAACAAAACAATCTCCACCTTGATACTTTTCTGTGTTCATTTTGTTTCAACCGCTTGTTGCCACTAAAGACCAGATATAACAGATAAAAGCTTTTTTTTATTCTGTCTTTTGCTACTCGAGTCAAAGATATCGTTATTAGTCCATGTAAATATCCAGAAATTGAATCTGAAGATGGTCTTGAGTTGTTTTTTATATTTTACAAAGTTTTATTTGGAAAATTGAGTTGTGATTCAGTTAAACTTAAAATTGTAACTGTTTGCATGTCTGTATTTTCAGTAGGAGCATGAATTTTTTTTCCTTCATTTTTGGATTTTGAATCTAAAAGTGGGAATAATGTTTTGGGATTATTTAAAAAAGGTTTCATTATGACACAAGCACCAGTAGCTTTTTGATGATAATACCATGATCCGAATAAGTTTTTTTTTTGTTTTTCTGCAGTAATACGTATCTGTATAAAAAAAAATTAAGTAAGCAAGAATTTTTTTTCTTTCATTTTTCTAGTCAAAGCTCACACTTTGCATACGTAAAAAAAACGCAACAAAAATAAACTTAACAACGATGTTGTCACGCTTACGTAATATAATCACAGGTTATGTTTCACGGTCGAAGCTAAAGAAAGCTGATGACAGTAATAATATCACAGGAGCTGAGACTGTATGTAATACTGTCATTTAAATAAAACAAAATCCAATTAATCAAAAGATATTTTGTTGAATTACTATGAAACAACAACAATGACTTTATATGCCTACAAATTTTGAACGTGATTTACCGTCGCTGTATTTATTAACAGTTACTTGAAACCCATTGATGATTTTATACAATGGACTACACTTTTTAAATGTCAACAAGCTTGCATAAATTCAATAATCATCATAATCAATTCAAGATGAAATTATTTATATGTAACTACGATAATTTCATCTGCAATACATGTAGTTCATAAAATTTTTTTTGACATAAATTATTGACAAATATTATTTGTCATTTTACTTTAAGTGGCAGTACTTTCATCACTGTTAGTAATACCTACATTTACCCCTTGATAAAGTAAGTTATTGTTACAGCGTATACTTTGTTAAATATTTTCTTAAAAGGGTTCCGAATCGAAAATTAAAATATTTGCACTGGTGTATTGCTCTCCGTTATTTTTTTTTTTAATCATGAATACAACACGCAATTTGAAATATAAAAAATTATTTTACAAAAAAAGAATTTTGCCATCATGAATTTTTCCGAAGTAGTAAATATTTTTAGCAGAAAAACTGCAAAATTGTCCACATTGATCTGAATGCTTTAGAGATTCTATGGTGCAAAAAAAAATTAATAAATTTTGTTTGGCTTTTATGTGTTTTAAAACAAAACAGTTTTGAAGTAGGTTACAAGATGGCAACGCTTATTAAGACACTTTCTTCTTTTGAAAAGTTTTTTATTCTTTTAATGAATTTTTTATGTGATTTCTGCAGAAAATCACTTTTTAGTAAAAACCAACTTCTTAGTAATAGCGTTTTAATTAAGTAAGTCATACAAAATTTTGTTTTTTTTGTCAAATAACATTTTTTAGTTCGTAAACTAAGAACTTCGTACATGTATGTTACTATATATAGCTATAGCTATTAATGTAATAGTTCTTTGAATACACATATACATATGTGTATGTGTATATGTGGTTCTAGCTCACGTAATTCAAGCATGCAAGCATAGGATTACAGTGACACTTTTCCTTTTCCGGAGGTAAGAAAAAGTGCGCTCCGTCGTCCATAGTGTAACCATCTTCTCTGGAATAGAAATGCTGTGGAAATTTAATCAAAAACTGCCTTGTATGACACTTTTAAAGGACGAAGTCACAAACGATGAGGTCTTTCGGACAGTGTTAACCGAAATATCTATTGAAGTGGTTGAAAAACGAGGTGGTTTCCATGAACCCAAAATATACAAAAATACAACATTTTGTTAGTGATATACATGAAATTGTATCAATCGTCGATTTTCAAGCTTCAAGCAATGACAGGAACGAGGCATGGTCGTTGAAGTACAGCCCAGAGTTGACGCTGTAGTTCAAACTGCGAAAGTGCGCACGTGAGTTAGAGAAACTGTAAAATCCGTGACAAGCTTGTAAAAGTGTTACGCAATATTGAAGTACAAAATAGTGCTATATTTGTACGTAACGAATAGTTTGTACTTTTTTCTTCGTTTTCTTTCTTTTTTTTCGAATCGTTTATTAATTTTCAAAAGCATACATGTTGTTCCTAGTTATCAAAAACTAAAAAGTAAGAAAGATGTGTTGCACTTTTCCAACACGAGTAAGAAGGATATGTGGTGGTATAGCCAGGATAATTTTGACCTCAGAAGGCTGTACGCATAGATATTAATGTAATGGTTCTTTGAATACATATATGGATAAGTATGTGTATATGTATGTATATATATGGTTCAAGTCTACGTAATTCGAGCATACAGACAATTGTGACTAGCAAACTTGCGGAAAATTCAAACTGGTTATATGGAGCATTTCATACACAATAACTTAACAAATTCATCACAGCTTATTTAACGTGCTAATCAGCTGCCTCGCAAGTTTTAAAGTTTAATCAAATATATTTAAAAAAACGCGAGCTCCAATCACGACACAACCCAGAGCGCTTATTGGTATCATTAATAATTTGTAAAATTTATTCATTGATAACGCAAGCACCAATCACCACACAACCCGAGGCGCTTACTGACCACTTTGCTTATTAATAAAATAATATAATAACGCTAGCTCTAATCACCACACAACCTAGGGCGCTGACTGGCCCAATTATTAAAGGATACAATGAATATACTAACGCAAGTGTGAATCACCACAAAACCCAGGGCACTTACTAGCCGCCTCATTTATTGATAAAATTGATTAATTAATAACGTGAGCGCCAATCACCACACATCCCGGGGCGCTTACTAGTCGCTGTAATAGTTGTACAGTTTATTGATTAACAACGCAAGTGCCGATCATTACAGAATCCGAGGCGCTTACCGGTATCTGTCATGATTAATGAAATTCATGAGTTAACAGCGCAAGCGTTAATCACCACTTAACCCGGGACGCTTACTGGCCGCATTATTTATTCATAAAAAAATTATAATAACCCAAGCGCAAATCAATCAACGCAGGGCCCTTACTTGTCCCTTTATTTATTGATGAAATAAATATAATAACGCTGGCACCAATTACCACACAACTTGTGACGCTTATTAGTTGTTTTAATGATTAATACAATAACTATAATGACGTAGGCGCTAATCACCATACAATCCAGGGCGCTGACTACCTGCTTTTTTTATTGCTAAAAAAAATTTATCAACGCAAACGCCAATTATCACACAACCCAGGGTGCTTACTGTTGGCTGTTATAATTATTTCCAATTATTAAATAACAACGCTAGCGCCGATTACCACACAACCCGTAGCGCTTACTGGCCACTTTATTTATTTATATAAACATATAATAAAAAACGCCTTGATCACCAAACAACCCAGGGTGCATACTGGGTGCTTTAATGATTAACGAAATTAAAAAATTAACAACGCAAGTGTCAGTCACCTTACAACCTAGGTCGTTTACTGGCCGCCTCATTTATTAATAAAAAATATACAGTAACGCAAGCGCTAATTACAATACAACCCAGGGCGCCAACAGGCCGTATTATTTAATAATAAAAAGAATATAAAAACGCAAGTGGCAATCACCACACAACCTAAGGCACTTACTCGCCGTCGCATTTATTGATACAATGTATTAATTAATAACGCAAGTGCCAATCACCACAGGTTCCGAAGCGCTTACTGGTCGCTGTAATAATTAATGAAATTCATCAATAAACAACGCAAGCGCCAATTACAACAGAACCTAGCGTACTTACTAACCGCTTTATTTATTGATAAAATTTACTATAAATAACGCAAGTGCCAATCACCACATAACCCAGGGTGCTTTCTAAACGCTGTGCTAATTTATAAAATTCATGAATTAACAACGCAAGCAACCATCACCTCACAATTCAGGGTGCTTACTGCAACTTTATTTTTGATGAAAGAAATACATCAACAAAAGTGCCAATTACCACACAACCTCGGGCGCTTAATGATCACTGTTATAATTTATATGATTTAGGAAATTACAACGATAGCCGCAATAATTACCCAACCCTTAGCGCTTACTAGCCGCTTTATTTATTGATAAAGATAATATGATGATGCAAGCCTTCATTACTAAGCAACTCCATGAGCTCAGTAGGTGCTTAAAAAATTAAAAAATTAATAGCGCAAGGGCCATTCACAACACGAACCAGGAACTTACTAGCCACTTTATTTATTGATAAAATAAACAAATTTATGCTAACGCCAATCACGACACAACCTAGATAGCTAACTGGTCACTGTAATAATTAATTAAAATTATGAAATAATAATAAAAGTGCCAATCATCAAACAACTCAGGGTTTTCCATTCAAAACTCTTTTATTTAAAACACTCGCAATCTTAAAACGTAGATGGTATTCATATAACGAGGATTTTTATATAAGAATGTTAACCAGGTAAAATCACGGAGTTGTTTTCGAAATGCAATGGTTTTAATAATATTACACGACTCTCAGCTCGTATCATTCCTTCGATATCCAACTATGGCGTGAATTGCGCCAACTTGATCGACTTTGAAACTTCACGTTGTTCACAAAAAGTTTTTTACTCATCGTCGAAATTATCCGTCTAAATTTCTCTGAGTAAAAAATTTTTAGCCATTTTAACCAAGTTTTTCCTCAATCATTTGCTTATTTTAATAATTTTTAAAGCATGCAAAGATGAAACCTTTCCAACTAAACAAACGTACTTTTAGCGGCAATTTAGCTGGCTTGAGTGAAACAAAACATAAGCGTTGTTTTAAAATTTCTAAATTATCTATATTTTGTTTTTCTTTAATAGTAAGCATTTTTTGCTTTGGCCATTCCGATTCTGGAAGCTTTGAAATATCGGGCCTGAGAGACCACGCTTGCTTAACATCTTCATCACTGTAAATTCCGTGAGTTGCACAATCTGTATAGAATTTTGTTATGAGGGAACCCACATTCACGTTGCTGAGGTTTTATGTTCGTGAATCTACGCGAGTCGATGCGCTCCGATCATTTGCCTTATGCGAGGTTCAGTCTTTGTCCAATGCCAAGAAGTTTGAAAATCAGACCACAAAATTTGCCTGCTGCATTTATATAAAGTTTTTTTACTTTTTAATTTAACAAACGAGCTGCCAGCAAACCAGCTTGCGGCTCTAAACGTTAAACTGACAAAGATTTTATGGGTGATACTCTTGATTTTCTGGTCACGAGAATAACATGAGCAGGAGTACCAGAAATACTGAAGCTTAAATATGCCGCTGCAGCACATGCCTTAGCATCATTAAGAACGTGTAATTGAACGTCTGTATGGATATTTATGGAAAGAAATAGCATCGTACTCGAAACTTACTCATTTCCCGTAGACTTTTTAATCATTCCATTGACTCAGATTGTTCCTCGTCTCGAAGTAATTTGTCCCAGCCGATACCATTTCTCCAAATATTTTGCATTGTTAATTTTGATATGATTGTTAAAGGACAGAGTGTTCCAAATTGATTGAAAAATGACATAATTTTTAAGAACTCGCGTTTTGAAGGCTTGCGCGAACCATTTATTAGCTCGTGTAAAACACATTTTAAACTTACGTTAAATCCAAGAGTATCATTGCCGGTATCCTAAAATAATCTCAAAGCTCTTTGTTTTCGTTCCCCACACAAACGCAACTAATCAGTAATATTTGGCTGATAAAAATTAACTACATCCTTGATAAAATATGGCTCATTGCTTGCCTACTCATAAAGTACACTTCCAGTGTTAGGATTTATCTCGATCACATCTTTGATTTAAGCTTTTGTTTCTTGTATCGTAGGTTTGCTAATCAAAAAAATCATTTACGTAAGAGTTTTTTGTTATACTTCGTGCTCCCCTGGCTTGCTGGCTACAAACATGGCAGCATCGGTATCTTTTATAAAATTCGCGCTGAAAAGAGGAGATTTTTCTCCTAAAACTAAGCGCGTTATCTCTTAAATATTTGGTAAGCCCTTCCTCTCCTCGCTACGCCAGAAAAAGCGTTGAACTGCACGACCTCTTTTGAAAAATTTAGACACGTCTTGTATGTCTACTTTATAACCTACAGCGAATTGTCTGAAACAAATAAGAACTCCTGGTAGTGATTGTATAAGATTAGGACCAGCATCAACTTGATCGTTTAAACGTTTGCCAGAGGATTTAGCAGCTGCGTCAAAAACTAACCTCACCCTTTCTGGCTTATTTACGTTTGTTACACCAAAATGTCGTTAATTCTAAACTCTTTTTCGTGGTTTGTCACTCATTTTCTGCACGTAACTGTTCTCAATGAATCGATTCATTTTATTATAGTTTAATTCAGCATATTCCGGCTCATGATCAAGTATTTGCTCGAGTGTAGTTAATTATTTCAGAGCTTTCGTCCAGCTGTCTACTTCTTAAGGTGTGTCACTGCTCCGTAATAAACCAGTCTCCCAGACATTTTAAATCGGCTTACTCGTAGCTTGCAGTAAGCGTAATGCGCGTGTGTATCTTAAGTTTGATGGAGCAATTTCGCGTGCACCTATGCTGTCGAGTTAAAAATAGTTATAAATTAGTTTATCAAGTGTGTTATCTTCACAGCAGTAACACATCCTTCTGCGTCAAAAACTTCGCAAGCATGCCGCACCTGAGTAGAATATACATATTCTTTTGGTTTTTACGAAATATGCTATTTACAACTCATCGCAACGGTGTTAATGATACGGCAAAATCGTTTTTCAAGCTTGTTGCTATAGGGTTGAATAAACAAGTCTTTAGATGTTGCGATTTCTTTCACTAAATGTATGAATAACTTTTTTGCAATTGCATTTTCATCAAAAATTTTTTCTTATTCTCCACAAATCTCAAAGCTTACCTTGTCGCTGCCAAATTCTCCAGTTTTATCATCTAAAATCATCGAATAATTTATTTTTACACGCTGTTTTTCTACTCCTAGTTTTGAAGCTAATCTTACGTCGATCAACTGTGTCGTGCCGTGGTCTCATTACTGTTACCGATAATATTTTTAATAGCGTGTGAGGCTCTTTAAGTCAAATATCCCTATTGACTGCCTATGTCGAATGCACATTAAGAATATTCTTTAAATTTTCGTTCCCGGTTTGTGTCGTTCTAGTTTGTTCCTTGGATTTCCCTCGAATAGAGTTGTGCAATAGAGTATGATAGTGCTTATTACAAAAAGTACATTTTGGAGAGTTACATGTCAATTGTTAATTCCTGGTTTGAGACATAAAAAACATAAACGGTGTCACTTTACAAAAAATTAACGTTGGACGAGAGACTCGCGCGCGAAATTGGTACACGTTACTGGTGTACGATCTTTTTGTGGACATACTACGCACGTTTTATCAATAGATTCTTGCTCGTTTCGCTCATTTGTTTTTCATTCTTGATTGATTGTTGCAAATACTCGTGGATTTTTACAGTTATTTTTTGTTTTCTTTTGAAAAATTGAACATTGATTGAAAACTGTAGCTCTTAAATTAAAAATTTCCCCATTCACAGAAAATTCGGTTTTGTGAAATGAAAAGTTGGCCAAACTTTTCATTCGGTTTTGTCTTCCACATTTTCTGCTGCATATCTGTTATACGCTTATTTTAGAGCAGATGGAATTTTGCTCTTAATTCTAAGGACGGTAGATCCGATATTTTGTTTATTATTTAACGCGCAAGAACATAATTATTTCCATAATGTAACTCTAAAGTTGCAATGATTGTGTCCGCACTCTCTCTGGTTGGTAAAAGACTGTTTACGATCTATCACGCTTCAGCCTGCAATGCCACAAACAATCTCGAAATATTTTCGCTATCGCTGTAAGAACCGCTTTGCGACGACGTTTGAAAAGCGTTTTGAAAATGGCGCTTCTAGCCGATTGCTAGTAGATACAGGAAGTGTTTTTGCAAAGGTTAAGCGATTCAACAAATTTATGTTACTCTCGTTGCTGGTACTGTCGTGCATAGCAAGCAACATTGATAATGCAAGGCGAGAAAACAAATTGTTCGATGATGAAACATTTAAGGGGGATTCAAATGTGTGAACATCTGAGATTATTTTCAAACGTTTATCCGAATTACCCAATTCTATTTCCCAAAACTTGTTTGTTGGCTTCCAAAACGATCTGCGTTGGCACCGACGATACTTATTCTCCTCGGGGTATAAAAGAATTTATCATCGGCTTTCCCGCATCGTTAATAATGTCGTCTATCTTATAGTCAAAGTAGAACCGTTTCGTAAATCTCGTGTTTATTATAGCAGTAGATCTCAATTTTCTTTCTCCTTCTTTCCAGCGAGAAGTCTCGGGTTCAGCACTAAATTGTTATGGACCCAGGATAAGGATACGAAATCGTAAAATTGTAAAAATTGGATTAGAAAGAAAACTTATTCAAATGACAGCGTGACAATGAAATTGCACATCCTACTTTTCTTGTCAGAGCCTAGAGCACGACAGACAAAATCATGACACTGCCGCACGCCCTTAAGGTCGCTAGCTCACTTTCATTTGTTTCGAGCGTCAAGTGATTTTTGTATTTTCACTAACATGTATATATAAAAGCATACAATCCACCTTTAAGATGCAAAAGTTTAAAAATACGTCTTATAAAACTACGCATTCGCGTCCAGCTATGATGCCTACATCTACATAACACTGAGATTATCTCCTGAGGTCAAAATTATCCTGGCTACACGACCACAAATCCTGTTGACTTGTGTTGTAGACGCGTAACACATCTTTTTCACTTTTTGGCCTTTGATAACTAAGAACAACCTGTGTGCTTTTGAAATTGAACAAACGACTTGAAACATTTGTTAATAATTTGAACGATCATAATTATTTTTTTTTTAATATCCATAGTATCATAGTTACTATTATCATCCATTCTCTTATTGGTATAAAATATATTAAATAATTCTATGAAACGCATGTTTTATCCACGTATGCAAAAAAAATTTTGCAGGCATAATCTATCAGAGATAAAAAGGAGCGCGTGGTGGCTCGGTAGGCTGGTTTGTGAGACGGAACGCGGGAGACTGAGAGTTCATTTCCCGGCCAATGTGACTCTCTCGAGCAAGTACCTCTGTGAATTTTCACATGTGTGTTTTTTCACCACGCAATGCTCCTCATGAAGGGATGGGTGACCTTCTTGCAGCAAAAATGGCCTACCACATAGATCCTTCGCTCTCGAGGTGGTATGTATATACAAGATGTAGCAGCGAATTGTATCACAGCAACAATTAAGTGATTCTATTAAAAAGTTATACTTCTAAAATAACAACGATGATTCAAATTTTTGCATTTATTATGTTTATAAAATAAAATTGAAAGTAAATTTTTTTTCTTATTCCACAGTGTAAGTGCAGAAGCAAGTACTTCGGGTAACGGTACTGCAGATCGTGATTCAGAAAGTGTTGATGCGAGCGAAGAACAATCATCGATGTCGATTTAATCCGAGGGCATTAATTTAACAGCAAAAAACTATACTGTCAAACAAAATTTCATTGGCAACCGTTGTATGTGTGCACAACACAGCAAGCAATTAAACAATTGCGATCAACGGCTGAAATCGTTCATGATGCAGCCGTATTTAATTATTTGAACGCAGTATCGGATAAGAACCTTTGCTTTTACCACCACGTGTGTAAAAAAAAATTGACATTTCAAAAATTTTGGAAAAACAGTGGCACAAAACGCCAGAGCCACATGCCAGTGATTATGATAAAGTGTGCGAATTTATAAAGGAAAATGTTATTCTAAAAAAAAATTATTTCTTCTTGAAATTTTTAGAAAATTACACCACAAAGCATTGAGCACAGCCTGCAAGAAAATGCAACACGATCTCGTCGCTATTAGCGAATCACCATTTCATTTGGAAAAAAAATTAGAAAGATTATTCTCAAAAAAAATTAGCATCGTAACCTTCAACAAAAAGAAAGTTGTTAAGCCGTACATTGAAGTTCTTTTAAAAAACAAAGATTACAGTATTTTAAAAGATGAGGATTATTTTAGGAGAACTTCTATGATACTCAGAAAAGCAGTGAACGAAATGAAAGTAGTGCCATTTTTCGAAAAAGTGGTGGTGACTGATTTTATTAATGGTGAGTACAAAATTCGAGATTAGTTAAAAATTTTTTATTTACAGTTTTTAGCGGCTCTAATTTTCACATCGTCAATGAAGTATCAAAACTATTTTTCTTACCGATTCGTTATCAGCTAATTTAATTCATGCTACGACGAACGACAAGTGAAACCGTTAAATTACACATTAATCTTGGTCTAGCATTAAACGGCTCGACAAACAGTAAAAAAATTGTTGACATAGTTAATAGATTGGACACAATTATAGATGTGATGGAAACTGAAGCTACCTTTGCTATAAGCCAACATGCAAAAATTTATCCTGAAAATGTTCGATTACCGAATTTATGCACGGGCCTTGCTTTTAATAATTTTGATTAGTTCGTAAATACATCCTTGGGAAAAGATACCCTTTACTACACGGTAAGCAGTATGTTCCAAAACGTTATCGATGTTGCGTTTAACAACAGCAATATTAAAATAGACATTGAACCCTCCACTTCAGTTACATCTAAAAAACGAAGGCGAACGTACTATGTTATAATCATGAAATTTAAAGCCTACGCAAAAAAAACCGCGGTTTCTAGAAACTTTGCAACCTCTGGATCACTCGTCGTGTACAGCTAGTTAGTAAAAATTTGAAGGTGTACATAAAATTAATTTTTTATGGTTACTTTCTCATGCCTTACGATTAAAAAAATACACCAATGTAGGTTGGTTATAACAGTTTAATTTATAAATGATAACTCGAGCAAATAAAAAATCTCTTACATGACAACTATCAATGCATCACCAGCATTTAAGTTATTTTGGAAACGTTGTGACAAAGTCTTGCAGTTGTAAACGAATGCAGTGAGAAGAACATGCAAGTGATCTATTATCTCGCAATTGCTACAGTAGCTTTTCAACTGCCATTTACAGAAAAGTGCCTCGCTTTGATCGTATTTTATTCATTTCGGAGTATTTCATATTATGACGGCGTCTTTTAAAGTAATCGGTAAATTTATTGATGATGTGTTAACAAATATGACTAATTCTGAAATGTTTGCCATAGGATCTGTTAACGGTTTTGTTGAAGTTAAACATTTCAACAGGTACAAGAGATTACATCCACTGGTATATTTATCTATACTCATGTTACACTTCGAGATATTTTGTAGTGACGAGAAAATTGAAATATCGAACAGCATAACAAATTACTTGACAAACTTTACTTAACATCAAGCTGCAGTTCCTACAATTAATCATTGAGGACTAGAAGTATTGAAGTAGTATAAAAAATATACAAACAAAATATTTGAAAGTCGTCATAGAAAAACTCCGCAATATTATTTGTCTTATGCAAAAATTATTAATTGCTTTTTTTTAACCCAGCAATCCGAACAGCTAATGTAGATTTATAAGTTATTCATATTGGAAAAAATAAGTATGTTTTTTTTTTCTATCAACGCAATTATGCTCGCTGCTTACTAAAATATGAAGGTAATGTCTTAAAAGTTCATCTCTCTTATCCTGGGCTGCGTATTCAATTAGAGCGTGGTTCTTTTAGTTTAAAACGAACTGAAGAGCCATTCTTAAGACAACCAGTGGATTTGACTCTAGAACAAACCATAAACGCTGATGCTTCTAAGAAATTGACAGGAATTATCCAGACAGCAAATTTTACATTAGCTTGATAGAGGTGGCGTATGAGTCACAGCATTCGCAAAAAAATTGTCAGTCATATTATAGACGTAGCAGATTTACAATCATATCAAGACGTACCCGTAGATCTCAAACCAAGCAAAATTAAATCAAGTTCAGCGTAGCTTCAAAAATTAATTGACAACATCCGTGTGAACGTTATTCCATTTAACAGAGAATTAGAAAAAAATGTGTTGTGTAACATTTCCACAGGGCAAGCAAATGATAAAACTTCGGATTTTTATTGAGTGCCGAGGAAACCGAAAACGAATTAAGACAGAAGTTTTTTACAAAGTGTGCCGCCGAAAGTAAAGAAAAATTTGAGAAACTGATGAAAAAAAAAAAAAAATTGTAATTTTAGTAGTGCAGTAGGAAAAAAAGGTTTCTGGCATAGTGAAGGAAGTCTGCATACAACGTGATTTATTCGGCCACCTTTTCCAAATTTCTCTCGAAAATACGTTAGATATAAAGAACGTTCTATCGTATCCTTTAATGAGGCTCGGTCGTTTTTTCCGGGGAGTGAGTAGGTGTGCGTGGGATTTCGTAAGATATCCTATTGAAGTGAGTTGTACTAACTATGCATAAAAACCTCCGCCTACTGCATCATGGTTAATTTAAGTGTGTTTAACTCGGTTTAACTCGTCAGTGCTCAAAAACTAAACTATTAAATATTATGAAAAAATGATGGTACATACCTTAAAGCAGCTTGTATCCAATAGTTTGAGTAAAAAAACTTGAAAACGTGTTGTTTGCATTATAAAAAATAATCTAAAAAGTAGGAAACTCAACTTTCATCAACAAAAGTGTGTTATGAATTTCCGAAAAATAAATTTTTTTTTGCAAAGCACTATAGCTTGAAGTCTCAAGATGAGCTATGTCAAGTTTTAGATCGTGATTTCCAGTTGAACAAATTCCAGAAGCAATTTTTTAAGACGTCTCGCTGCTTGCGGAAAGACTAGCAGACGATGCTCGGTTCTCTCCCATATACTTAGCATAAGACCTGCTTGCGACTTTGTTTACGTTTGCACTGATATTTTTTCCAAATGCCTTATAAGGTGCATATTTTTTGATACGAGAGTCTTCCTCAGCAGTTAAGCTGTCGATTCGAACTTTTTGCTCATCATAAATAAATCTCTAGCCTTGAAATTTGTGTAACAAAGGCTGAATAATCGCTCTCGCCCATAAGAGCAATATTAGACAATGTGATTTCGAAAAGTTTTTTCTCTCGAAGATTCGGCTGGTAAAAAATATTGAAAAATTTATGTGTACTTCAAGCATGTTAAAGTACTTTTTTTTTAATTAAATGAATAAATCTCCTCAAAAACGACCATACATCCTTAACGCCAGTCCCTTTTTTGTTATGCCCTGTGGACGGGGCTATGTACCAAACCGATAAAACAATTCAAAAGAAGTTATTACAAAAAACGTTAAAGAAGATCACGCTCGCACTACTAACGTTATAACTTATGACGGTTTTTTCCTTTTGGCTTGATGATAGATGTGCCGTTAACGTTTGCTGAAATTTCCTAATAGTTGAAATTGTGCTTGTCTACTCAAACTAAAACAGTACTTATTGCTTTCGACAGATAAAAGTCACCCTCAATAAAAGATCTCGAGCGTCAGTCAGAGGTGCAAAAAAAGATAGCATATTCACAATCAATGGACCAGATCAGAGACGACCATCTAATTTTTTTTTTTTGGGATTAAAAAATATTAGTTTTAAGACACAATTAGTAAATTTTTTAATGAAAGAGTGGGGAAAAAATAGTTTAATTCTATTTATCAGCCCTAAAAGCTTGTACATTAATCATGAACAATTCTATAAATACGTTGTTACAAACGAAAAAGTAGAAAAAACACTCGAAGAGAAGTAATCATGTCCAGAGCATGATAAGCATTTTTTCATAAAAGACTGGGAAAAAAACAGCTTGATTCCATTCATTGGTCCCAAAACAGTGTACATTAATCATAATCAATGCTATAAATACAATGCTGTCTTATAAAAATACGGATTAAAAATGGTGTCGGAAATTTGCAAAGGTACGGTTTGTTACGTCTGGAGTAACGTGAATGTGCGATTTCAATCCAGCAATTAATTGAAAAAACAAAATACGCCCATTCAATTTGATGAGAACTAATAAAAAATACATCAACGCATTTATAAACATCAATGAAACTGATAATATTGCAACAATGGATTTCGAAACTCTTCAAAATTTTATTTGTCGTTTGTATGGTTCAAAGAAAATTAATGACATCAATTAAGTGAGAGTAGGAATTTTCATGTCGAACCAACGGAATTTCCACCTACAGATGACGGCTGAGAAGAATGCGAAAATAATTACGTTTCCAAATCGTTTAATGGACTTTAATTGCCATTGAGGATAGATAAAATAATTGTGGAATCAACTGTGAATACAAATCAAGGTACTATTTAAATATTTACTTAAAATAATATCATTAAAAATCGAATATTTCGCATTATTTTTACATTTCGATATGAACAAAAACTTTTAATTATAAAAAATCTTATTTTGACGTTCAAGATATTTAAATTACATTTATTATTTTACATTTACGTATTAAAACATGCTAATTTATCTTCTTTATGCTAGCTTATCTTTTTTTATGTAAATAGAAATAATATTACTAAAAATATTTTTAAGTTAAGGATCGTAAGTTAATGGACCCATACGTATTATTAGTTTTTTTTAGAAGAAAAATTAACAGCTCATCAAGATCCTGATGAGGGAGAAGATAATTAATACCATGATGAGGACTGTAATGAGAATTACGATGAAGCTGACGATCCAGAAACTGATGACAGTTTTCTCTGTTTCCTCGGATGATTAAAAAAATAAAAAACATGTACAGGATATATACATACATATATATATATATACGTTTGAATATACTTACAACTTTTTACGTGATAAACATTTCAAACGGCTCGCTCCCCCTTTTTTCAAAGAATCCGGCTTTANTAAAATTTTTAAATAAAAATTTATACAAAATTATAATTGCTGTAACATTTCTTATATTCTTTGTTACTTAATATTTCGAAAATATTTACATTAATGAAGTTTAAGATATGCAGGTAAAAACGTCAATGTGCTTGGGCGCGCTAATTAGCAAGTGCCACTGTCACCCACTTGGAAAACGGTATTTGTTGTATTTAACAAGTGGAAGACGTCAATTTTCCTTTTCCACATTACAAATACTACATATTTAAAGTACATCCATTACTTCTTGTTGTGGACTTGCTATGGAAAGCTGCTATTGTCTCTATATATACCACCAGAGTAACTGAAAAAATGTTTCTCGAACCTTGCGGGAATTGTGTCCATCAATATGTCGCTACCTACCGTACTATATGCAAAATATGTGTCTACATAATTGGGTACAATATACGCATCCACAAAAACATGCGCGTACGTGCAAAAAAAATCTGCTCGTATAATTGATAAAAAATTTTGAGTTAATTTGATTTTAAATTATGAACATATAAACAAATGATTGCAGGAGTAAAATTAAGTTAATATTAATTAATACTTTAATTAAGTAGTACTATATGACCTCATATAATGTATGTATGTTTTATAAATGAGTAATTGTGGTTTCTTTTTCAATTAGCATCAAAGTTATTAAAAACAGTGTAGATGTTTTGCATTTTAATTCAGCCTTAGTGAAGAAAAATAGTTTTGTTTTTGAAGAATTTTTTGCTCAAACTCTAAAAGTGTAGAAGGAGGATAAAATGTTATTAATAATATAAATGTATCTTTTGCAGTCATACTGTCAAAAACATGGAAAAAATAATACAAAAGAAAAGACAAGTAGTGGTGGTGCTGGAAGCGGTAGTGGCAAAGGAGGCTCAGATTCTGATGACGGTGAAATTAGGCGAAGGAAACGA
This sequence comes from Copidosoma floridanum, assembly GCF_000648655.2. Next base: position 48,052 of record NW_019379864.1, on the reverse strand, counting down.
AAAGATATGAGTTCTGAAGAGAAAAATCAAGCTCGAGCTGCCAAGTAAATATCTTTTGTTATTAAAATTAGTATAATGTATGTTACAACATATTTCAGTATTATTTCAAAATTTTTTAAAATATCCTTAAAGTAACATTTTAACGTTTAACGTAACCTAATCATATATGTAGCCATAACAAATAATTTTATAACTTTAGACTTCAAGAAATCGAAGCCGAATTTGACAAGCATGTCTGTTTAAAAGATATTACAAACCAGCAACTGGATGTGGATCACGATGCACTTCTATACATTTACAACTACTGGAAATTAAAAAGAAAGGTATATCTTAGTATTTTTTATGCTTGTGAATCTTAACATATGCAAATAGTTCTATTGATAAATGCAAACAAGATCGTGATAGATCGTGAAAAACGATTACTTACGTTTTGAACAAAAATTCAATTTCCTCAATTGAGTAATTTTATGTAAAATAATGCAGTATAAATTAAACAAATTAAGACACTATTGAACCTGATTGGATCAGTGGTTTTTCTTCAAGTTTCCAAAAACCGCTGAGTTGACAAGTTCTTCCAAAATTCGTAACTCTGTCTAATGTGCATAATAAAAGCCGTGATTTATCGAGAAATTAGTCTCTTTATCCATTAATACAATTTTAATAATCTAATCGAAAATATCGTACATCCTTTGCATGCTGGTACCTTGTGCAGAAAAGGCATGAGTTACAAAATTTTGGTATCATTTTTTATAGCAACTTATTATACCAAAACGATAATTTGAAGGGTGTTGAATACGAATACCAGTATGCTATACTTTTTCTGCATTATGAATGTAACAACGTCATGATTGTAAAATAAAAAAGTCACCGTAGGAAGTAGCTCCATACAGTTTGATTTTTCCTTTTTTTTTGTAATTTGTCAATAATATGGTCATCACGAAGACATGTCATTTCAATGTTATAGTTAGAAAGATACATCATTCTTTGATAAATACGTAATTTTTAGTACTTTTAAGATCTCAGTCTCTAAAAGTTTATTGCTGTAACGTACTTTCGCATTTTATTGAGTAAGGAGGGTTCTGCAAAGCTTTTCTGACACTGTGCCATATTATCTTACTTTTACTGACTGATACTCTTAAAGCTGTGCCATAGGAATCAATCAGAGAGCTCCTTAAGATGTTTCGACTAATCAAAGAGCTCTTTGAGCTATGTCTGGTGGTAGCACCACAAGTGCTTGTCAGTAAAAGTTAGAGAATAAGGTAAAACACTCGATAATTAATCAGGATGCAGTACTTAGCCGATCAACCATGTATTTTGTATTGCTATGTATGTAGGTAAAGTTAGATTTTCAATGCATAACCATAAGACTGATCAACTACTGGATCCAGATCGAGTACCAGATATTTTACCTCATTTTCTAACTTTTACTAACAGGCACTCGTGGTGCTACCACCAGTCATAGCTCAAAAATCTCCCTGATTGGTCGAAACATCTTAAAGAGCTCTCTGATTGGTTCCTACGGTGCAGCTTCAAGAGTCTTCATCAGTAAAAGTAAAAGAATATGACACAGTTTCAGGAGTACTTCCCAGAACCCTCTTTACTCAATAAAATGCGAAAGTACGTTTCAGCAGCTAGCTTTAAGAGACAGGAAAATACGTCCTGTATTTAAACCTGGCTAAAAAGGCTTTTTGCCGCTATAACAAAGTAATATTCGATTCTAGAACTTTAATAAAGTTTGTGAAAAGGATCTTAGAGTATTTTATGGTATTATAACTGCTACCAAACGATTAGGTTTTGAGGTTATGTGTCGAAAAAGTTGGGGAAATGCCTAAAAACAGTTTTTTCAAATGTTTGAGTATGTTCTGGTCTGAAAATAGTAAATTAAGTATCACCATTTAAAAGTATGAAAAAAAATACACAAAAAAAAACTTGTTTTACAGTTGGTCAAACATAATCTACATAATCTAAAAATGCATCGAAATATTGAAAACTCTTTTTCTAGTTCCAGTTTTGATCTAAATTATCTGTAAAAATCAGGCTTACTTTTCGCCAGAAAACTTACCTTCATGAGTTTTTATATTTTTTACAACAAACTGTGGAGCAGCAGGATCACGCGTTTCACTATAGGAGCACCCTGCTACCACCTAGGAAGCTAAAAATTTAGCTTAAGATGTTCTTAAACATGTCTTTTCGAATGGTTAATTTGAAATAATATGCGTGATCTCGCAGTAAGAATATACATTTGTACACTTTAAGCCGTTCTTGAAGCAACTACAAATTTTTGTCTTGCAAGCACTCTTACACTGACACGCAATTATTTTCAATATTTTGTTGATTTCTATGGCTTCGTCAGTATAATCTAGTACGATGTAGGAAAATTTCCAACCCCAAAGGGTTGCTTGTAGATTAATTTTCAGCCATTTATGTAGCTGCAGATATGTTCGGAACACACACTGTTTCGCTGTACCTTCGGTGGGTGATATGCTGGGCATCTGAAAAATGATACAAACCATATACTTAGTAAATTACTCGTAGCGAAGGTTACTTAAGGAGGTTAGGAAAAAAGTTCAAAATGTAGAATCGTTTAAAAAAAGTGTATGCTGTATTTGAGCATATTAGGACTTTTCAGATTTTTCACCAGGAAAGATGTTCGAGAAAATAATTATTGAATACTGACAGTTTAACACGGTTTCTTATGAGATAACAAGGTTAAGTTGCCTTTTAATTAAAAATTAAGGCACATTATAACTAGAACATTATACGTTTCTTAAGGGATTGCAATATATGTATATAAATCGAAATCAATGTCGCGTCTAATGGATTTTTTTTCACCCGGGCGATTGTTAAAAAATGATTGTTGCATTTTAACAGGATCATAGCCGCCTTTTCACGAAAGATAACAATTAAAAATATTTTTTTAAACATACGGTAAATATTTATTAAAAAAAAAAAAAAAAAAAAACTTATAAAATGTATTGCAGTTAGTTTAATACTTATAATTAATTATCAAAGTAAGGAAAAAAGCTACGAAAAATAACATGTTCCTGAAATTGTTTTCTTCTATAATAACATATTTTTAGTTTTTTGACAGCAACTTACTAAAATTAAACATTGAGCCTTCGTAGGTTCATTGCCCTACGGGCTGTTCTGCTAACTCGCTGTATCTTTACTACACTTTAAGGTAACTTTATATTAAACATTGTATTACATTGTACTTGAGTCGGCACGTCCTTTTGGTCAGTACCTAGATATCACTAAATATGTCGTAAAACAATTCTCCTTATCACTCGCCTGTGTCCAGCATGAGTGTAACCGAGTCAAAAATTACTCTTGACTAAACTTTTACTCATATATTTCAATAGGATAAGATAGTCGTTTGCTTGCTTCAAAGCGAATTTCAATCTTGGCGTTCAGGTTTGAAGTTTTGTATGTAATTGTTGAATAGTGATTTAATCATACAAAAACGAAAAAAAGGTTTTATCGTTATCATTATTTCGTCTTCCCATCTTTTGTCTTTTTAGGCCTTTATAATAAAAAGAAACAGTGGAACAAATTCATTTTAGCAAGCGGTTGAGATTTATTAATAGACATAGAAAATGCCGCAACTATTTAAAATTGCTTACGATATAAAATAAAAGGTTGTGAAGAGATGCTTCCGGTGTTTAAAGTTATTTCTAAAATTGAAACCTTATATCCAATTTTTCCTCCGGTTATTATTTCTCCTTCTACGGCGTATTTCGATAATTTAGTAAATCCTGATCGAGTGTCATTACATAAATCGTCTGACATACTCTAATTTCTAATTACCATCATCATTATACTTATTTATAAACTGAGTTCATAAGGTTATAAATCTTCATGGATACTGTTTAACATATTTATTGGAAAATTGATAGAAACATTATTATCTGACTTATTTACCCCCTTAATCGCTGTGAGAGTGAAGACAGCCAGCTCTCTAGTCGGCGATTTTTTGCAACGCTGGCTGGATAGCGGACGACTTCCGTGATACCAAATCTAGAAAAAATATTATTTACAATTAGTATAACCTCTGTACGGTTGAGCAAGAGTTATTGAAAGATAAAGTGAACAATCTTCTTGACTACAAAAAATATGTAAAATGATTTTAGTGGGTTTATAACTCATACGCCCATAACAAAGTCGAGCAAAATAGCCTCGTTAGCCTTGATGCTGCTACTAGAAGAAAACGTGACGTCAAATTTTATGTATCTGACTGTCTAAACAACACAAAAAGGTTAGCTTGTTTGACTTTTTGTATGGGGTACGACGTATAGACATACTAAAATCACTTCACATGTTTTTTTGAGTCAAGAAGTTGCTAGCATCATCTTTTAATAACACTTGTTCAACAATTCAAAAATTATATTAATTATAATAAAAATTTTCCTTGATTTAGCATCGTAAAAGTCCTCCAGTATCCAGCCAGCGCTGCAAAAAATCGCTGGCTGCCTTCACTCTCACAGTGAATACGTTGCGTTATCTTTGCTGTAACAGGTTTCAGTTTCTCCAGTTGATATTTAAAGAATTATTTTATTAAAGAAACTAGTATACTCTTAATGTGATGAATGCATAACTCTATTAAAAAAACAGCTATTTAAATCACCGAATATTTCACAATTTATATTATTTAATATCCATTTTTCATTATAAGAACGAAAAAGTTGGG
>NW_019379863.1:1125273-1165132 GCF_000648655.2 Copidosoma floridanum | reverse complement strand
CAAAGTCCAAAATTAAAGCACGAATTGTTAATTAATTACTTATTAAATGATATAAGAAATTTTAAATAGTATTTTATTTTAATATTTTATTCTCAAAGCAATTTTTTATTCTTAAAACAAATTTATGAAAAGTTCTTACCGTCCAACATTAATTTAAAATTTTGATGATACGTGCAAATACACACTGTATGTGTGCCACTACTTCCAGCCAATACACGATGTTGAGGTCTTAAAAGAGTGAATGACGTTAAACCAATTTTGTGATCGGGATATTCTACTTTAAATATTTAAATAGTTTCTTCAAATTCAACAATATTAAGTTCTTTGGCACTAAATGTCTTTCTCCAGTTAAACCCTTAACAGATTTGACATCTTTTTCTCCAGGTAATTGACGAGAATTGTCTTCTCGTTCATGAAAATTAACAACATTTTTGTTCATTTCAGTAGATTTTTCTAATTTTTCTGTTTTCTCATGAAAAGTCTCAACATTAACGTTTTCTTTTGGCATTGCTTTTGTATTCCGAATGAAACTTGGTCTAACTTGAAAAATTTCTCTAATCTTTGGTTCACCTCTTTTTTTTTGGCAAACTACTCAATAACAAATAAATTCTTTTTCTAAAAGTAACAATAAAATAAAAAAATAAAATTTTTCAAATTACAAGTTTTAAATACATCAATTATTATACATTTACTTGTCAGTGTCTGATTTGATAAGATATTTTATAGTTTTAATAATTTTATCAAAATTGTCTGCTTTTTTATCGTTTTCTGATGTAGGGTCAACATTTTTTCCTTACTCATGTAATGGCTTCTTCATACTTCCTTTTGACGTAAGACTTTTGATCACATCTGCAAGATTTACATAATTATTCGTAAATAAAGTACGTTGTGTAATATTTGAACCTCTAAAAAAGCGCGCAATCAAGTACTTACATTACGACCTCGAGGGATGACAATTTCATTTGTTATGAACACAGAGCTTACTGATATTTTTGTACTGGAGACATATTCAAAACATTTTCCATTGATTGCGTCAAGCATTCATAGGAAGATTGACTTTCAGTTGACGTTTTTTGTGATTGAATATCTGAGGATTCGCTTTTGATAGGTTGAACTTCAAATTTTTTTCGACAAGCTGAGCATATAAAACTATTACCTAACGCTTCAAGAAACTGAATTCTCACATCATTAGTTACTTTTCTCAAATCAGCCTCACTTGGGTCGTCTAACATACATTAAGTTCTTTGTTTTAAGAATTGCATGTAATAACTCTAATATAGTTTAAATAGAAATAAATTACCTAACGAGCTGATTTCCGAAATGGATTAGGACACCTTTTACGAGAAGGAATAATATTAGAGTAATTTTTAAAGATAACACTTATTTTCTAATGAAATAACGCTTTTTTCAATGCGGAAATAAGGATTTACGTAGAAGTAAACATAGAGTCACATGTCACAGTAGCTATACAGTGACGTTTGCTATGAGTCTGCAGGACAAATAACCAAGAAGCAAAAGAGCCAACTGCAATCAGTAAAGAGCACTACTGAAAGAACGCGGTTTTTTTTTAAATGTTAAAAAATTTTTTTTTTAAGTTAAAAAATGTATAAGTTTTATTTTTAAGTTTTATAATGGGTTATAAAGTGTACAATTCTTTAAGAAAATGTATTTATAAATAATGCATCAGATAGATGTAAAATATGAATGCTGAATCGTTGTTGTTCGGTGAAAAATTAGTTTTGATAAAAAAACTTAAATACCACGTTTTTCAACGTTTGAAATTTAATTTTTTCACCTGAATCTCAATGCAAACCACCAATTTTTATAACTGTTTTTTACGTAAAATTTCCCGCTCTTTCCGATGGTAAACTCAGAGTTTAGCTTACTTGATGGGATAACACTGAAAAACCAACTTTTTCTACGGTATTAATACAGATGGGATAAAATAAACATTGCTATTGGAAATAGCAGAAAATTTTATGTCGGTCTACGGTTTACAAAATTTTTTTTTAGTATTATTAGAGCTATAATAAAAAATTTTGAAAAAAACGCATAATGTACGGAACAGTCCATAACTATGGCTGTACTTGATATTTTTGGCTAAAAATTGGTGAGTTAATTCAGCAGATGGTAGGAAGTATGTAGTTCAATTTTGAGCAAATTCTGAGACATCGACTCAAAATTGCTCACAGAATTTTTTGATTTTACCTATATATCTTTTGAAGTATCCTTGATAAAATTTATTCATAATTATTTTATTATTGCCCCAATGAAAAGCTTGAGCTACTTCTTGACAAATAAATGCATAATTCTCGGAAAAATGAAGCACAATAAGAAACTCGTTTTCTTTAAAGTCATTTTTCAGTTCAATATAGGATTTACTTTGTGATTTCGAAACAAAGTCATGAGGCACCAATTTTTCCAAACGTTTGATTAAGTTCTCCATGAAGTCTTTAATATTGCATTTTACTTTTAGTAGTGTACATCATTTTTCAATACACCAAAATGTATATGTAATTTCAGTCATAGATAAGCTGTAATTGTTGTCTTAAATCTTCGATTGGTGGGCAGTTTTTACATTTTCGAGAAAAACACTCTTCTGTCGGATCAATGCACACCAGTTTCAAGAGCAACTGTTTGTATAGTGACTTCTTATCACCTGCATTGTTAATCCATTCGTTATTTTCGAGCAAAAATAATAATTTACTTCCTAAANGATATTTTTGGCTAAAAATTGGTGAGTTAATTCAGCAGATGGTAGGAAGTATGTAGTTCAATTTTGAGCAAATTCTGAGACATCGACTCAAAATTGCTCACAGAATTTTTTGATTTTACCTATATATCTTTTGAAGTATCCTTGATAAAATTTAATAGCTTTATATAACTTTAAAAACCGATTATAATAATAAATGACTTTTTTTCATAGCCGTACATATTATTAAAAAATTAAAATTTTGGCACCACATACGTTAACGCAAAAAAGTTTGTATCAGGCTACGCCAAAGAAATATGACGAATCCAGACGCACTGACGCTTGTATCGTTAAGTCAGGAGTCAAATGAAATAACCAATGTGACGAGTCAGAATCATAACCACATACATCAGTTCCAATAAAATCTTAGGCCGGGCAATAGCAATGCTACGTAAAGTACTAAAACCACTCTCATGTGACAATCATATTACAATTTTATGTAATCATCAGAAATATATAAATAAAAATAATACTCGTGTTATTTAAACAACAGTTGATTCATTTTTCCATCTGACTAATAGACACGTCCTTTTAAACAGAATATTTACTGATTCTGCCTATAATAAGTGATACAATCCACTGAATAGAACCTACCCCAGTAAAAACGTATGAAGAGCCTTACAGAATTTTTAGACTTGACTAGATTTAAATAAAACTTTTAAATTTGAAGTTTGTTTTGAAGGAATAAGTCTTATTTTACAATAACATACACTAGAATGCTGTCTAAAAACGTCAGTATGTATGTTCATCGCATACTCGTGCATAAAATGATAATAAAAACTGAATAAAAACTTGAAACGGCTATCACGCGAGATTCGTTTGTGTGAGAGAGAGGCGAAGGACACCCGCATATCAGGCATGTTTGATTAAAATTGAAATTGATACTTTGGAGTATCTCACTAGGTTTTTTTTTTAACAAAGGTTGTGTAATTGTTATGAAATAGATTTAATGTGTATTATTTTTGGCTTTTGCACAATCTTTCTCTATTTTTACCTTTTTTGTTTATAGAATAGTAAATTGCTACTCGCGTGAGCTATTACTAATTTTAAAGTATAAGTAAAGTTAATTCATGTTACTAGAAACACTAAATTTTTCTTAATCCATATTTGGTATTATTAATTATAAAAAGAAAAGAAAAAAAATTGTTGTGCTTACTATTTTAACCATTATAAAGTTTTAAACACATTTAAAATTTCCGATGATATTATTTACAGATATATTGCACTAAACTTCATCGTTTGAAGAGACTAGTTGAGAGATTAATAAGTTAAGATTACATGTACTTTATGTATATGCTTCATACTAAGTAAAAAACTTTACCTTTACTTCAAAATCATCTTTATTTTCCAATATTTAAGACTGCTGAATTTGTCGTCGTCACATTTACTTTTTTAATAATTGTACTAAGACCTGTAAAATATAATGAAAACAATTAGCCCCTTTAAAATTTGTTTACTTATGTGTTTTTTTGTATTACAAAAAAAATAATAACTATACCTTGAGCTCTGAGTTTTTTTCTTTTTTTTGTGAGGGTGGATATTCTTTTTGCGTACAATTAGATCATTATTTTGTCCTTTATTAACTTGTAATACTATGTTTTCCACGTTTGTAACTCCTAACAGAAAATTTTCTAATTACTATTGTAATATAACTGCATAATTTTTTATTCATAACTGTGATCCAACAAACAAGCAACTTACGAGGCTTACTATTTCCTGGAGCAAAATTTGGTTTAGGTACATTTTCCAAAATAATCAACGGTTCTGAGACGTCATTCATACCTTTTGTGTCACTATTATCTGGATTCATTTGGATTTCACAAAATTCGATAGCATCGCCAGACAGAATAATCTACGAACTACAAATCAAGTAATAATTTCTTTAAAAAATACAAATATTAATAAGTATTGTAGGATCTTATTCTCAAGCATGAAATACCACTAAAGTCGTTTCCAGTATAGCCTATCAAATATTAAGTACTCGCTACTACAGAAACGTACCATAGTTCATGCCGTGAAAATCACATTTTTTCCTACTCAACACTTGAATCAGTATGATTATATTTGTCCACTCTATGGGGTGTATCGCACTTATTACGGAAAAAGTTGTGCCGATTTTTAATTGTTGAAGTCTCAAACTGTCCGTGTAAGTCACCATTCTCTTTATTACTGCTTATGGGATCTTGAAAGGAAGATGTTAAAGGTACGCTAGCATCAATAGGAGTATGTAGATCACTGTGAGAACTGTGCGATCTCTTTTGCACCCTCTTCACATCACTGTACTCATTTTGAATTGGCAAAGTTTCCTGTAACAGGTATATGAAACAATTTAAAGTCCCAACATCAGATGTTTCAAATGAGATGAAGGTCTTACCTGCGCTGTATTGTTCCATCCCTCCGTATGATCTGGAAACAATAATATTTATGGAATTTTTCGCTATAAATATGGTATTTATGATGTTACATGTTACCTTCTGATATAGAACAATCAAAGTCTGTTGTGTCTTCGTGTTCGTCAGATTGTTGACAGTTGTTTAATGGAGAGTTCCCAATTACTTCTTTATCCATCATCTCTTATTGCTTGGCTTTCTTCTCTCTTTCCTTCAAGTATCGGATTCGTTGCTGATTCAAGCGATGCATAGCTGAATCCATTGTTACCTCCAAGTCAAAATCAATATCTTCTTCTGGAATCATTTAAAGTGTTTATAGTACATTGCGTCATATTAATTTTATGTTTACGTTACCTGGCTCAACAATCAGAGGTGTTTCCATTAGTTCGAAATCAGAACCTGCTCGCACTAAGTCTTCTGCTTGTCTTTCCAATTCTACCCTCAAATCACCTTTTAATTGCGAAATGGCGAAGAGAAAATCGTCTGTCGTAAAAGCTTCATTACTGTTTGAAAGTTGATCCCAAGCTAAAAAATTTTCATGTTTAAATCATACTTGTAAAACATACATGCTCGTGAATCTTACGACCGAAACGGATATTACCACAACTCTATAAATTTGAGACTGCTTTTACTGCGTTTGATAACGAGGCATTTTCTTACACTTCTTTAAATTGAACATTTGTTCAACCTCATTACGACTTCTGCGCATATGTTTCTATGTGCAAACTACATAATAATAATATAAAAAATAGTGAACTATACAAAATAAAACTAAATATGTAAAAGCAATCACATTATAAATAACGTTTTTGCAATTTTGCTAGTTAGAGAAAGTTTTAAAAATTTTTGTGCAAACTTTATTAATTTTAATTGGTGTTAATTAACAAATCAAAAATAATAATAAATTGATAGTTAACATACTTAAAAAGTCATTAACTCCTAGTCGTCGACCATATTTGTCCAGAAATTGACTATTATGTGACTCTGATATATTGTTCGTTCGAGTCGGTAGTCTAAAGACGCCAAACCCCTGAGGCGTTACAATCTTAATCCAGTAGCTATCAAAATAATCTAAAAAGCCCTTTAGCCGTTTCAAAACTTGTTTATTCATTAGTTCTTTTTTGTCGCTCAAATTCATTCTCTATTTTATCTGCTGGCAAAAAAGCTAAGGCTTTTATTTTCTCAACGGCAGTCTTCATTTCTGAATAATTTTTCAACAATCCTCTCATAGGTCTTCACTTTGCATAGAGTGCCCATAGAATGTCCAAAAAACGGTTAGTATGGAACATTATAGTACAATTATTTTTATAACTTTTAAGATTCATGAAAGTGCTAATCATTTGTCGATGACTGCAAGTATTTCAATATATGTTTATTAAAAGAGGTAATTTATACGAGAAATGAAAATTTTTTTTAACAATTGAGAGTGCATAGAAATAGGTGCGGTAATTTTTATTGGCGTGTCTAGAAATGTTTTTTTTTGTGAAATCAAAATGTTTAAAGTTAGGTGGAATTGCTCAAATAACTGTTTCATATTTTATAAAATATAACGCACTGCGGCACTATTTTGGTGAAACTTCTAGATAAAATTATAGTGTAAATCTACTTTGATGAAAAATAATTGAAATTTTACATTACCCTGTCCAAATAAAAATTACACCCCACAGCTCGAGCGTTTGGAAAAATATCCAAGATAGCTTTTCTGAGTGCCTCGAAGTCACTTATGACCAATTTTAACTCGGAAAACTCTCATACAGATTTTGCCTGTTGAGAAATCGCTATAAATGCATTGGTTGTTCTTCTCAACATAATAGCATGGAACAATACAACTGTCTGTAAAAATACAATAAATCATCAACTAATAGTGAAAATTTCGTTTTTTTTATAACTGAAAATTAGCTATATGGCGATTTTAAGGAAAAACATGTCTATTATGGTTTAAAAAGTGTGAGTTGCGAAAACATTTGAAAATATTCATAGTGCCCACACAAAATGTTACTACATATTTACCCTTCAAAAAAATTAATCTTTATGATAACGATCAGAAAAAAGTTTCTTTTTTACTTCACTCAAACTCCTTTTCTTCTGTTTTTCAGGCCAACAATTCCACATTACTATTGTACCAAAATTCACATTAGCTTCCCATAAAAAAATATTTTTCATACTACGGACCCGAAGTTTGGCTATGACTATACACCCTGTAATTACTTTGCACCCTCAGTAAGAAAAACTCGAGCCTTACATCTCGGGAAAATAAAAAAAACGTACTACACCCAGGCCATTTGGGCAAGCTAACAGTACTTTGCATTTTTAGGGTGAAAAGTACTACCATTTTCTATCGATTTCCCAGCAGAAAATTCCAAAACACTTTTTTAACAAACAGAAAATGTGATTCTACCTGCAAGGTTAATGTCACTCTTTGAACTTTGACATCACGGAAACAATCAGTGGTTGTGGGGACGAAATGAAAAAAAATCGTATACGTTGAAATATCCGGAAAAATTAACTTTACAAGTACTGCAAATTGAACTTGACGGAGAAATTGTGCTTAGTTTAAAATTGGAAAGTCAATCAGGACAAAAGTTAATAACAATAACAATGTACATTCAGAGCTTAAAAAATTAGCTAATTTAGTCGAAACTTATATCAAAGTCCAAATTTCAATCGTTTGATATGTTTGACTTGATCAATTTTTTTATCTTAACGGGACTGAATTAACAGATTCTCCGTAGCCCTTGAAATTATTACTGTTGGAAAAATTTTAAAACATTTTTTGGTTGACGTACTAAAAATGGTATTATTTAGGTCAAGACATATATAAGGAGTAATGGCAGCGTGTTTTTCACATTATCTTAAGGAAACATACTACATTGAGATATAAGATTTAATTTTTTGATACCCTCTAAGTTTTGCAATTTTTTCAGAGATTTAGACGTATAAGACTCGAAAAAAAGTGCAATCGCCTCACGAGATTGCATTTGGATGTTAGTTTTTTTGTAGTGTGGTAAAAAGGTGGGCAAAACTTATGGTGTTCGTACGAATACCAAGCATAGTAAATAGTTAAGTTGTATCAGAGATATTAGGTCTACATTCAAATGTTCCATCGACATACAGACGTTCAATTGTGGAACAATATTCCAGTACTATTAATTAAATTCTCGCTAGGGCGTTGGTGAAACATTTCGAATCAACAAGTATATCAATGAGTAAAAAACTTAATGTAAACTTAATATATTAATGAGTAAAATACACAATGTTTGTCGAGCATCTGACAATGGCGTAACTGCCGAAACAGCTGTCTGCGATTAATAAAGATATTGTGAAGCAAAGCAAAAAAAATTTTGAAGTTTTTTACTCATTAATATACTTGTTAATATTCCAGTATAAAAGTTTGCATCATATAGCAGAACATGAATGTTTCCATCACTATCACTTATATCAACAACTGTCAAATTATGCTCTTGGTAAGTCAAAAACATGTCATACTCATTTTTATTGATTTTGTCAACTAAATCTTTCATTGTCTTTGGATTTTTGGGATGATTTAAAGATCTCCAGTATAAAAATTTGCTTCTCAATGTTTTTTTGTCTACATGTTCTTCGGCACCAGGGAATCTACGAGAGAGTTATTTAGTACTAATTAAAAAATATCTTATATTTAATGCATTTAAAAAAACGCAGGCAGGTGTATAAAATTTTTGTGCTAAAAATTTTACAATACAAATCACCAAGTAGATAAATAAACTTCACATACATTCTCAAAAACATTAGTGCTTCCTCTCAAAATAGATATAATTATCTGTTATACACACCTATAAATACAGCTATAAATTTTTAATAATCAGCTTTTAAGCAATTTTTTTTAAATTGAAATTTTGTAAGAGTTTTTTTTACGCCATCAAAAATACTTTGGCGCACCAGTTTTGATGTTATCATACGGATGATCACAATATTACTGGCTGTTATAATTTATAAATCAGATTTTAAATAAACTTTTATTTAAAATTTGAGCAAAAATTACAGCTACAATATATAGCTATACCTTACAGGTATTAAAAGCTATAACTATATCTTTTTTTTTTTTTTATATTATAGTGCTCTACGTCCGGCTCCTTTTTAATAAGGGCACTACTATGGGCACTTAGCACTTGGGAAAGGGACAAGGAAAGGGATGGGAGGCCTCCCATTATTGGGAGGGGGTTGGGGGGAATTAGGCAATTTTTGCTGCGAGAAGGTCGCCTAAGCCCTCCTCGAGGAGCATTGCGTGGTGAAAAAGCACATGTGAACAATCACAGAGGTACTTGCCCGAAAAAGTCGCACTATGGCCGGGAACTGAACCACGGTCTCCCGCGTGCCAATCCACGACCTAGCCGACCGAGCCACCGCGCGCTCAAAACTATATCTATAATTTGTAGGTGTAACCATAGCTACACATTTTTGGGACTTACTTTTCACATGCTTGGTTGTATAGATCTTTAAACTTCCACCATGTCTTTTCACTCTCATTTTTCATCCAGTCACACATTTCAATAACTAACTCGTTATGAATTTGTCGACAACATCGACTATGATCAACCTGAATATCCAATTGACTTTCTCCACTTAGTGACGATGCGGTGGCTTTGCACTGGGAATCACTACATCTAGGTATCTGAAAATATTTGTACTTGTGTTAATCTAGTATCCCCGAATTTAAATAATACCCTATACCTACAAAGCTGACATACTGCATAACCAGTTAACATTTTTCGCAAAAAAAATTGTGCTGCCTTTATAAAACAGAGAATAATTTCTTTTCCGCAGTGTGTAACAACCGTTGAAATTAAGAGAACAATAATTTAATAAATGGAGCTGTCTTTATTTAACATTACTGATTTGAAATTGTTAGAGTGTAAGAAAATTTTATTTTTAAGACCCCCATTTTCATCCAACTTTTCACTTTATGACTGATCGCAAGAATAAGAATAGGTATTCTTAACTAACTTCTTCTTAGTAATGTATTCAATCCTTGATTTATAATCAATCATTGCCCGGAATATAATACATTACTTATTAGTATTATGTTAAAAATAAATAATAATGCAAGAAAAAGACTCATTGGTAAAAAGTTGAAATAGAATACGGAAATACTACTAATCAAATCTTACGTTACGACTCCTACAGTTTTATTCTTTTGGAAAACCTTTCCATTTAACATTCTTTGACTTTTTGGAGTGACAGTTTTTTTTTTCTTTGCAGAAGTAGATCCATTTTTCTATCTACTTCATTGTCATTTTCAATCAAGTTGTTCATTGTTGCGCAAACACGGAATTTCCAACACAGCAGATTTTATCACCATAGATCAATCAATTGGAAAACTTGTTACAACTGTCGATAATCTCATTTCTAAAGTATACCCGGACATTGATGTAAGAGAGCTATAATTTTACCGAGAAATTCTACAGCACAGAAAATTAACAACATTGTTCTTCAAAAATTTGCAGCTGATTCTCGAGAGTACATCTCTATTAATTGAATCATCGCAACTGAAGATGTTGTTAACTATCCTTAAAAATTAAAACTCTGCGAACTAATGTTATATGAGTTATTATTTTAACAGGTCCAACATCAAGACAAATAGCTTTTATTCCAAGAATTCGGATGATACCAACTGATTTACCTTTTGATTAAATAAAAAAGACTATTAATAAATAAGTCGATCTTCACTTTGTTCGTTTATTAGAAACATTACGGCCGTTTCGGTATGTAATAAAAATTTCAAAATCTTACACACATGTAATTAAAGTAAAAAATTAGATTCATTAGAAGCATTAGAGATTAAGAAATCGAAAAATTCAGATATTTTATTAAATGATATGTTAAATCTCAATAGTTCACCATTACTAAATAAGTATTGTATGGAATTGCGCCTATGTTGACTATGTACGTATTCGTATGTTATTTTGCGTTGTTGTGGAACTTTGACGATAAGTGTGTATATGTGTAGTACATCGTTTAGTCTTGTACGCATGTCTGAAGAAGGTACTGTGATACCGAAAAGACCGTAACATTTCTAATGAACGAATAAAGTGAAGATCGACTTATTTATTAATAGTCCTTTTTAATTAATCAATCTGACATGGATCTTCACCAAGTGACGACCGATACCATTATACATTTGATGTACCTTTTTAGTTCAAGCGTTTACAGTTTCCTGTCAAAGTTTCTTTTGCCATAACAATTAACGAGTTGCAAGGACAACCTTATAATTTTGTGGGTGTAGATTTAAGATCAAACTGCTTTTCACATAAACAATTGTATGTCGGGCTTTCAAGAACTGGTGATCCACATCATCAGATTGTTTTAATTCCTTCTAGAAATGAAACTAAAAATGTTATATATACTGAAATCTTGTGATTAAAAAAATAATTTTAAATTAAACTTTTTACTAGTATTGAACCTTTACAGCTTTAACTAATAACCCTTTTTATATTATACCGTAAAAAATATAGATCAACGGCCCTTTTTTAAGGGCCAATACCTATTTTATGACGTAAGGAGTGCACAGTACTTTTCAGCACTATTATATTTATTTTACTTTTGACGGTACTTTTAATAAGAAGTTTATTTTAAGAAGTGTCAAAAATAGATGTAGAATTTTTTACTCAAAACGTTTTATATTATGTGTCAACACACTACAGTGTTCTATTCAGCGAGTCTCGGACGAAGGCGAGATGGGGGGGGGGGCCGCTAGTATTAGATAACCAAGCAATATTAACCCTCTTATCCCTAGCCTCAAAAACCAAAAAAACAACCCCTATTAAACCAGAAGCAGGTAAACCCTAGAGGTTGGATTTTCTTTGTCGTTCCAGTGGAAATTTTTTTAATGTTAACAATTTCACTTGTTAAAATCGTTTCCTCCATAGCGCTATCACAATGTCCACTCCAAGAATCAAGTAAAAGAATAGATTGAGGACCAATATTTTGGTAAAATACTTCACAATACATTTTATTAACCAATTTTTTCTTCTAATACTAAAAAAAGTGGTGATAAAAGCTTCCTTGTAGCTGATATAGTTGTTTGTACCGTGTAACTTAACGTTCTCGATAAATCTGACTGTTCCAAACATAGTACTTGTTTTTCTCCTTCTATCGCTACTGTCCTTCCTAAATGCATTTCTAATTGGAAATCACTCTGATCTGAATTATAAATATTTGCAATTCCGATTCTTGTTATACACCATTTTACGTCAGCAACAAAAGCTCTCGCACTAGCTTGAAGCTCTGAAGCATCTTCTAATGTTTTTTTAGTAATAAATTTATTTATTTTTCTACGTACAATTCTATAAACTTTTTTAAACTTTACTATATAATTCGCAGAAGCCTTGAATCTAACATCTTCTTAGCCGAGTTCTGTTTTTGCTTGTACCGCCTATTTACGTATATTCTTGTCATGCACTATCGAACCAGCTTCAATACAGGCTAAAGCGTACTCAGCAACATAGAGGGGGTAACGCTACACAGTTACCAGTGGTGTACCCCTCCACTGCCTTACAGCATGTATGGCAACAGCGTGCCTGGCCGTGTATGTGTACACGTCCATACGGCGTGTAAACGAGCCGTGCAGTCCCAAATTGTGCGAGAGAGAACGATAGTTGCACGTCTGCTTGATTGTATGTATTATAAGCAATTTAGTTGTGAAAAGCCTTCAAGATCTTACTAAAGCTTTAGTTCATTAAAAAAAATATTATAAGTAAGTTGTCTTTGATTTTTTCTATGCATGCATACAATTTTTTTCTTAAAATACGTACTCAATTTAACATGTATTAGTCATATAGATGAATGGTTTATAATTCAAATTTATAACTTGAACTTGAACGTATATAAGGCTTATAAATAAATTTCAAAGGATAAAAAATTGCATCTTTATTTAAAAACAAGTACAGCTGTGACAACTTATTTTTATAAAATATGTCTTGTAACGATAAAACTAGTTGTCACTCTACCAGCATTTTTTCCACACAACACTGCAAATTAAATAACGTTACACAAACTTGACACATTAAATAATGTAATATAAAAAAACTTTGCCATAAAAGGCAGTAAAACAATTTCGTGTACTCTAAATGTGTAGAAATGACTTCTAACCCTTCAAGCTGTTTTCACTCCTACCTTGATAAACTATGCTCCAATATTGCAGCAGTTGACATGAAGCAGCGATTATTACACAAGAGTAATGTTATTAGTAGCAAAATAAACTGAAATATAAGTGTTACTTCACAAAAATAACATCCGAAAACGGCCAAAACACGATGAATGCACCGGTGTTAACAAGAAATACTGATATCCATACAGTCAGCTATCGTTCTCTCTCTCGCACAATTTGGGATGGCGAGGCTCGTTTACGCGCCGTATGAACGTGTACACGTACACGGCCAGGCTCGGTGTTGCTATACATGCTGTAAGGCAGTGGAGAGGTACACCACTGGTGACTGTGTAGCGTTACCCCCTCTATATGTTGCTGAGTACACTTTAGCGTGCAGCCACTTTAAAATTGTCTATACGTGTCATTATTTTACAAACCGCACGGATTTTGCTAAAAATTAATCGTCACCTCTCCAATTCGGCTAAAAATTTTTTTCCAGTTTCTATATTGAAAAATAAGAGATACGTATCCAAGGAATTTTTTTTTATTGCCTATTTTCGATTTTATAAGTTATAACAAATTTCACAATAGTGGTTGGAGACTTATGTTAAACAATGTATAGCTCCGAATCCTTAAGGGCTACAAAATTTGAACTTGAGCTGAACTTGAGGAAAAAAATTTTTAAAAAATTATCCACAAATTAATATTGTTATTAAAAACTTAATTATTTCAATTGATTTTTAACAATTGCCTCCGAAATAAATCGAGTTTTTATTAATACCATCGTATTCTGCGTCAAATTTTATGTAAAAATCATGTTTTTAAAATATGGAAACTTTTTAATTGTTATTGTTAAAATATTAATTTATGTAGCGCGTAATGGTAAAAAAACTTTTTTTAATATAAAATGATATACGTACCTCGTATCTAAAAAAGTTAAATTTAAAAAATGTAGGTAATTGAAAGATCTACAACTTTTGTACTCACCATTTGTCAGTATAACCTAAAAATTTTNAAATTAAATCATGAGTGATTTGTTTTCCAATCTTATCTCCTACATCATGAAAAACGAATTTTTATTAAAATAAAAAAAAGATTACTAACCACTAGAAAAAAAAATTATACTAACAATGCTCGACGCAACATCAACACGTAAACTATTTTTTGTTCTTCAAACTTTTTTATTGCTACTTTGTTTTTTATTGTCTTATTAATTGTCTGCTTTTATATAAAAAAAAGATTCTTCATCTCTTCGATTTTTTGAATTTTTAAAATTTCGCGGGAAAGCCTGCCTACAGTACGATCTCTGATTCAAAGTGTTACTCACGCTACTAGCGTACATTTACCGTACTACAAGTTCGTTGGCTTTTAGATCAGCTGTGCGTTTGTTTTGGTCCGCTACCAAGACATATTCTCACTTGTTGTAATTTAAAGTTAAATAATTTTTACTTTGTAATGAAGCCATGAAAAGAGGCACCTAAAATGCAAAATACTAGTTATCGATCAGACAGATGTTTAAATCCTTTTAATTTCAAACATGTAACAACAAACACTTCTGATTTGAGGTCAGTACGGTTGAATGAACCTCATTGTAGGCCCTAATATTTTCAGTTGATGAATTTTTACAGAAGTTAAGTGAAGGTTTGCAAAAACTGTTGATTCATTCATTCTTGATTAACAGACAGAGGGATTTTTTAAATGAGATGAAAAATGAACTGAGAAAAAACGAGTGTATCGAAATTTGCGACTTCTCAGAAAATTATGATTTCATAATTCAAAATTCGGCTCAGGGTGTACATTGAAACAACGATCAGGCAACAGTACACTCATTTTAACTTTATTATAGGAATGACTTGAATGAATTAAAAATTTCAAGTTTTGTTTTGCATTTCTGAATGCCTACATCACGATACTATTGCCGTACATTTATATCAAAAGCAGTTGATTGAATTTATTAAAATAAATTTACCGTGTGTTAATAAAATAATATACATGTCTGACGATGCGAGTGGACAGTATAAAATAAAAAAAACTTTATTAATCTCACTTATCACTTTGGAGATCTTAAAATAGCAGCAGAGTGGCATTTTTTCCCCACTTTACATAGAAAGGGGCCATGCAACGAAATAGGTGGGACTGTAAAACGACTAGCTGCCAGAGCAAGTCTTCAGAGAATTAACAATCTTATTCGAACACCACTAGAACTTTTTGATTGGGCCACAGAATCACTGCCAAATATCACTTGTCGTTATTTTATAAATGATGATTACTAAGAAGAATGAAAATTTATGTCAGAAAGATTTTTGAGAGCAACAACGATTAAGAAAACGCTAAAATATCATAGCATGGTTCCACTTTCTCGTCAAGAATTAGAAGCGAGGCTGTTTTCTTTGCACGAAAAACAAATATTGTGAAAATTTTTAAGGGACTTAATTTTGTAATGAAACTGTACAAAAGTTTTACATGCACATCACAATTTTGTTACATCTATAAATAAATATTAAGCGATCATAATGTTTACTTGGTTTTTTATTACACATTCTTATTACATCAATAAAATTTAATTTCCCTAGTTATTATTGCTTATCTCCGTTTTACAAGTAAAGAATTACTCTTAATAATTGATAAAATAGTAATTTCTCGCTATTTTGCATGATGATACAAAATTTTGAGATAACACTGACAAATGGTAAGTAAAAAAGTTGTGGATCTTTCAATTATCTACAACTTTTACATTCAACTTTTTTTGATACGAGGTACAGATATCATTTTATACTTGAAAAACAGTTTTTTACCATTATGTGCTACATAAATTAATATTTTAACAATAACAATTGAAAAGTCTCGATATTTTAAAAACATCATTTTTACATTAAATTTGACGCAGAATACGATGGTATTTGTAAAAACTCGATTTATTTTAGGGGCAAATGTTAAAAATCAATTGAAACAAAAAAATTGTTAATAACAGTATTAATTTGATGATAATTTTTTTGTTTCAATTTTTTTCCTAAAGTTTAACTCTTTAGATACAAAAGTGCCATTGGTGAAAATTTTGTAGCTCTTGAGAATTCGGAGCTATACATTGTTTAAAATGAGTCTCCAACTACTATTTTGAAATTTGTTATAACTTCTAAAATCAAAATTAGGCGATAAAAAAAAATTCCTCGGACACGCATCTCTTATTTTTCAATGTAGAAACTGGAAAAAAATTTTCAGCCGAATCAGAGAGGTGAAGGTCAAAGTCCGATAGATTTGGAAAAGAATTACCCATATTAAATACTTGCTCATTTGGGAAATTTTCTTTTAATAAGTACTTTCTTTATTTCCATGGTTTTGGCCCAACGTTTAAGTTTACTTGTTGATGAAACTTTCTTAAATCTATCACTTACACACGGAAAATTGTTGTTATCAGAATAAGCTATACCAAAAGTGATGAGCATAGAAAAATAACGTACAGGTTTTGAGATTTCTGCAACTAGTCTCACATTTTTTATACTTATCTGGATCACC
The DNA here is from genome assembly GCF_000648655.2 of Copidosoma floridanum. The sequence goes on along the minus strand of NW_019379863.1, from coordinate 1,148,352 downwards.
GAAAAACTTGTGACTAGTCGGTTTTATAACTATACTAGTACAAGTTTTTCAATAGCTTTGGTACAGGATTTTTTTGTACCATGGATAGTCTATTAAATTTGTATACTGCGCATGGCTTTCTACTGTACCGCGCATAGTACGTGCGCTTATGTATAGTGGATATATATATATGCATACATGTATGGGATCGTCATTGTTATTTTGGCTCAATATGTAAATTGTTCTTTGCGAGTGAAAACTTATATGCATGCATATATATCCGAACATATTGATGAATATTCATTTCAAGTAAACTTATATACATACAGCTCCCAGCCACATGATGGCTCTGTCGGTAGCGTGTCTGTCTACAGATCTTGATGGCCGGAGTTAAAATCCCACTCTGGACAAAAATTATTTATTAACGAATGAGGTTTTTTTCTGGGTGGAATTTGAGCTTCATTAAACCTACCCATTTCCCTACCGTTTCACATACCGTAAATTAACCAACGTATGGCTAAATACACCATATGGCTTGTAATGATTGACTCACTGAGCATTTCTGTCAACAGAGTGCAGAGCAGATAGAACTGCCCATTTGAAACATTGGTCATCATTATTTTGCACATTATCACAAGCTTCTTTCTTCCTTATATCATCTATAAATGGAATATATAAGCTTGCTTTTATTGGATTAAATTTATTTATATTTACTGTCAAACTAGTTAGCTGTTGAAGTGTCCAAACAAAATCTCTATTTTAACTCTTACATCTGATGTATTGTAGGCTATTTTAAATTTAAATCAAAACATTCGTCATCCATGTTAGTTAATTTTAGGACTTCAGCATTTTTAGGATTAAAATGCTTCTGATCAATGACTTCTACACTAGATTGATCTGCATGGTTTTTGACACTATCACTATTTTGTTTACTATACTACTTGGGAAGGTGCCATTATAATTCTCCTACGGTATTTTTCAGTCAACTAATCAAAATGTCTTGAATGCAGACCAAAGTGGTTCAGATGGATTGGTAGGACTGCATCTCACCTATGAATAATGACGTCAAAACGCACATCTCCAACGTTTCAAGCGCTTGATTGGTCAATCCAACCATCTTTGTGGATCGTCATCGTCTGCTTCAGTTATCTCATTAGCAATCGTCAGCAATCTGCCTTAAGGTTTTTGTAGCAAATCCGCAGTGTACTTAAAGTTCTAAACGTTTATGATATCTACGAATGAAACGGAGTATTACAAGAGAGAAGATAGTCGCGGTGGGGACATCAATCCACAAAACTCTCTAAATAATATGTTTTAAAAAAAATCTCCTTACAATGTGATAAATACTTAGCTCTAGAAAGGATAAATGTAGCTCTGACTCCCATTTCACTACTTAAAATAACAAAGTACAATAACGATTGGTAGATAGTACTAATAGCTCTTCTCACATTGACCTTTTTGTATAGACTGAGCCTCTCTGCGTTTTCTCCCGACTTTTAATGCTTACTACTCATCCTCACTCCTCAAAGTGTCGAAGGGGTGTGATATAAGCAGCTTTGACTCAAATTTGAATCAGATCTATATAATGGGGGTAAGAAGTAGGGATAAAAGAGAGACAGAGGGAAGAAAAGTGAATATAAAAATCTGGCTAGAGTTAGAGAGCTCAGTTGTCAACCAGCTAGTCAAACGATCAGACCTCTTTGATAATGTATTACGTTGTTGATGTCCAGGGCTTTCCAGAAAATCCTCTAACATTTTTATTCCTATGTAGATTGTGATTTTACCTTTAAAGGAAAATGCTTAACCAATAGTTTTTTGTTTTAATGCTACATATAAATGGTTAAAACCTTTGCATGAGGAATGTACAGCCAATGTTGGTTTGAAAGGAATTTTTGTGAAATATCCTGAGATTTGGGAAGCATCTCCTTCTTCAGAATGATTTTTGTCATTCATTATTTCTTAAGGAATACCAAAACCCCTTACATTAAATGGTTAAAAAAACGTAAATAGCTGAAAGAAATAGTATCCGAACAGTAAAAACTATATTAAACATAATTCATGAAATTCAATCTTAAGATTGCTCTTTATGTTTCAGTCACATTTGCAATGCTGAAGATTAAGGATGCCCCGCCATTAGCAAAATTAATACAAAGTACGAAGCATGCTTTAAACATCAATTATGTGCAAGACCAGTTTGTACTTCTAAAAATGCCACTAATTTAAAGGACTGGCTGTTCACCTCCAGTGATACAGTGAATACAAAAAATAATAATACACCTGACTCTGATAATGATAAAATTAAAAAAAAAAGGACTTAGAGAAAATAAAATACATAGTTGATTTTCACTAGTAGGGGCGGGGATGAGGCCCTCACCACTTTCTTTTTAACAATTGACAAACAGCCGTAGTAAGGTCTCGTTTAAGTTAAATTTAAGTAATCTTCAAGACATTCCTAAGTTATCTGGAAGGCATTATTAAGTTGTCTATAAGGCAATGTAAGATAACGCTAAGACTATTTAAATTATCTTTAAGACTATATCTTGACAAGACAGTGCGGTACCATATGCTATACTATATGTACTATATGCTACTATCTTCCAAACATATCTGTATTAGTACAGGTACCTTGCAACATTCCGATAGCACAGTTGGTAGCGTACCTGACTATCAATCTGGAGACCGAGGTTTAAATGCGGCAAAAAAATTTTTTTTTTAAATTTATCTTCATAAAATAAATATTAATTAAAAACACGCACTCATTTAAATACAAATAAATTTTGAAAGGACTTATACAAAAATACGCTCAATCAAATGTGCTACTATGCAACCATCTTCCTAATGTATCTGTATTAGTATAGCTGCCTTCCAACTCTCCGATAGTCCAGTCTATCTGACTATGATACTAAAGGCTGTGATTCAAATCGAATAAGAGAAGAAATATTTTCATTTAAAAATTTTTTCTTATATTTATAACAATGGACTAAAGTAATTTAAAAATGCGTGCTCATTTAAAATTAAAGAAAGCAGTGGACAGTCGGTGCTTGAGTATCCAAGTACGAAGTTATACTTCCATAAAATTTGATGGCAAACAATATAATTTTGAGTACAATAATACCTTCTATGAAACAATATTGTGTACGAAGGTGGTGCAATTATCGTGGAAATGAGTATACCTACGTTGATTGGGTATAACTTTAACTAATATATTATAAGTTAACGATTATAAACAATTCATTACGGCACAATATAATAAAAATAATATATAGGCTGGCCAGTACAAGAGTGGGCGCTTTCATCGAATTTTCCCGTGATTTCAGAACAACTTCCTACTGCCTACGCTGATTACATCTGTAACATCATGCTCACATGTATCACATACGATCCCACACTTATTCCTAGTCCATATTTAATACCAAAAATATAATTGTACTTGGGGAAAATTTGCTCAACTGCCCCAGCGCTAAAGCAGACAGGCTGCGTGATCACAAGAGACGACTTTTTCATCTCGTCGTTTGGGCCTGACAAAAATGTTTGAAACATCACAAAAGCATTAATATCTATACACTTTTTTCTCAGCCTTTTGATGGTAATATTCGTTTTTACAAATTTTTACTTTATAACCTATAAAAATGCAAATGTTGGTAAAAATGCGTTAAATCTCATGATGTACAATTTTTAGAATTTTTTTGACCATCTAGATCGAAAGATGAGACAATTTTACTAAAGTGTATTTAATAAAAAAAGGGGGTCTTTGATATTTTTATGTATTGGACCGATGAATGTATAGGTGCGAGTCACCGCGCGGCACGGGTGGCTGCTACGCGCCCGCCGCTGCTCCTAACGCCGCCACACACTACGAGACATTATTTTTATCTATTCCAAGTGTAAATAAGTACGCCTAACGTAAATACTATACAAAAAAAGTTTTGTCTTTGTATTTTGTTGATGCTCTTTGATTATAATTATCAGGACATTTGTATTTTCTGACGTAAGTTGCACTTTTTTTTGAATTCCGTTTATTTAGAAAGTGATTTGCCTATAATACGTATTATTATTATAGTAATCTGAAACAGAGCTATGGTAACGCATCCTTAAATGCCAGATATTTAATTATTATATTTCACTTTCTACAATCAGTATTTAAGATGGTTGTCTGCTGGAATCCCTTAAATAAAGAGAATCATCACGTTAACAAAAGTGTAGTAAAATTTCCGCAATCGTTGAAAGAAAAATTTCCATTCGTTTAAAATAAGGCTATGATATGCTTACAGTGCAAAATTTCGGCTCCCAAACTCAAAAATGAGGAAAAATGCCACGACGATAAATACCTTAAAGCAGGTATCCCAGTATAGAGCAAATCAAAGAAAAGTTTGCATTATCGAATGATCAGAAGGAAAGAATAATGCTGCTCTCACTCACCCCAAAATTTTGGAATCGACGCGATATGATGGAAGAATTTATATGCACCGAAAGAGAGGCTAGAAAAGCCTTGGATTTAGTTGCAAAATATGGAATTTTATCGTCACCTGATAAAAAAAAAGAGTAAGGTATTTTCAGCTGATAGTGAGAATAGTAAAAAATTTTTACGAACAAGATAACGTAAGTCGTCTAATGCCAGGTGTAAAAGATTGCACTTCATTGAAGTAAAATAATGGTGATCGAATAAGCGCTCAAAAAAGAATTTACTTGGAAACTTGAACGAGCTATTTATTTTCTTGAAAGAAGAAAATGAAAGTATCAAAGTAAGCCTTACAAAGTTCGTTCAGCTAAGACCACCGTATTGTATTTTAGCAGGCAGTAGTGGTACTCACAATGTTTGTGTGTGCGTGCACCATGAGAACGTCAAACTCATGTTGGATGCAATAAAATTAGAAAAGTTGACAAAACACACAGTATCACCTCTTAAAACTTATGGAGACTGTCTGAATCTAATTGTATGTCGCGATCCTTCTGAAAATTGTTTTTTAGGAAACTGTTTAGATTATCCGAATTGGAGAGGACTTAGATCAATGTTGCTGGAGAGCTTAGAAGCTAAAAATATTTTTGAGGTGAATTACTCAACATGGACTCAAACGGACCGATGCACAATAACTTCAAATTCATTGAGAATTCGTTAATACTTGGCAGTAATATTAGATAATCTATCCCATGATACGATAGCTGTACACGTAAATCAAAAGATTATTATTAACTATTTTAAAAAACCCTTTAATCAAAAAAAATTTTACTACGTCAGTGACGGTGCAGCACAACACTTCAAAAATAAAACGAATTTTCATCTTCTTTCAAATCATAAAAATGATTTCAACGTTTCAGCAGAGTGGAATTTTCACATCACAGCCCATGGAAAAGGAGCATGTGATGGAATAAAATAGGAGCAAATCTGAAACGTGGTGCTCGACGATCTTTTGACGGCAAAAGATTTATTTCATTGGGCTGAAAGATATTGGAAGGAAACGACAGTTTCTTTCAGTAGTAAAACTGACTACAAAGAAACTGCCAAAACATTAAAAGATCGAATTTCAAACGCAAAAATGATTCCAGGAACTTTGAATTATCACGATTTTATACCTACTAGCGACAATAAATTTGTTCTAAAAAATACTTCTGCAAGTAATAAATATAAAATACTTCCGAAGTTGAAAGGCCGTAAGATGGCTTTGAAAACGACTACTATTGATAAAAAAAAAAGAAAAATACAGTTAATATGCTGAAGAGCACAGAAAAAAATAGTTAAATCTTATTTTTATTAATGTAAGCTCATTACTCCTCGATTGTTAATAATAAAATATTACGTTGTTTCTTACGTGTCTACTAATTACAAAATTTTTATCTAGATTTATTAACTGTTATTTATATCATTAAAAAATAAATAAATAAAAGTGTCTTGTGGTGTGTGGCAGCGTTAAGAGTGGTGACGGGCACGTAGCAGCCACCTGTGCCGCGTGGTAATTCACACCAATAAATTCATCTGTCCAATACATAAAAATGTCAAAAAAACCTTTTTTTTTTGTTGACTGTATGTTAATAAAATTGTCTCATCTTTCGATCTAGATGGTCAAAAAAATCCTAAAAATTGTACATCATGAGATTTAATGCATTTTTATAGGTTATAGAGTAAAAATTTATGAAAACTAATAGCACCATCAGAAATCTGAGAAAAAAATGCATGGGAAATGTGATGCTTTTGTGATTTTTAAAACATTTTTCTCAGGCCCAAACAACGAGATGAAAAAGTCGTCTTTTGCGCTCATGCAGCCTGTCTGCAGTAGCGCTTGTTCAGTTGAGAAAATTCTTCCCATATAGAAAATTACGAAAAATCATCCTGTAGTATAACTTTCTTTAATACGGTAGTATTATATGCCAGTGAATGTCCCTGCAGGACGTTTATCACACATAGATTTTTTTTGACAGATATTATTCAAACATCAAACGCATATTAAAATAGCATAAAAAATACCCACGAAAATTGCAGTTTGTTTGACTGTACCATTAGTTTAAATATATTTAATTTTAAAAAACAGATATTTAACATGTATTCTTATGAAAAAATCACGTCAAATGGCATTAATATGATTTGTAGGAATCTCCCAATTTTTTGGGTTGGAAAGATTACTTTTAGATAAACCTATCAAATTTTTAAATAGACCCACAAGTTGGTTTTTTAATGAATTTAGAAAGACGGGACGAAGTGTGCGTAAAAGCATATATCTGAGTATATCCACGTGAGAAAAACAATTGCTAGCTTCACTACACACATTAGTGTTCCTCTCACTTTTCTGAACTTTTCCCCACTAACTATGTTAAGAACGTCCTTAAGTCAAAAATTAACTTCAGTCATGAATGAAAAAATTGTAAAAGANTTAGTATGATCTACGTTACTTTGGTTACAAAGACGAGTCGCTGACTTGAAGTCCAGATCGTTTAATTATTTTTTTATATTATCAAACAGCTGCAACAAACAGTTAGTAGTCAAGGACTAACCAATAAAACAAGACGGCCTACTCACTCACTCGGATTTTTCGCGTGATCTCGCACGAATTGTGAGTGTCCTTCGTTGTCTAGACCATTCTACAAAATTAATCAAACATTCTTTAATCTCTGGGTTACGATGTGACAGCGGTCTTTTTTGCTGTTTAATATTGCGCAATCTATAGGAATTACAGGCATCAATCATAACATCCATTTTTTTCACGAACTCAGCCGATTGCTCCCACGTATCAGACATCAATCCATTCACATTGTCTTTTCTGGCAGGTTCGCCAGCAGGGTAAGGGTCTGGACTAGTGTGCAGATGGTCAGAGGTTCAACTCTCTCTGAAAAATGTTTTTTTTTAGACTTGTTTAAAAAAAAAAAAAAAAATGAATAAAATTCAAAATGTGTGGTGTAATGTAGAGGAAACCGGAAGTACGTCACGGGGGATAAGGTGAAGGGGAGAATTAAGCAAAACCCACTTCCGTCACACTTTACCTCAAGGTTAACATCTGAAATCGTTGATTTACCCTGGAGCATAACGCGCCTATAGAAGCTTAACTTAAAAAATACATTTCAAAATATACATTCATTGAAATAGTTCGGATAAAGATATGGATAAAGATAAAGATATTAGTAGAGACATTGCTGACTGCAATGCTACAGTGCGAGTTCACTTTCTGACACTGTTTTGAGCGCGCCATCGCGGCGAAGCGGTCGAACCAATCCCACATATATTTTTTTTTTAATTTGGGAAAAGGAGGAGAAATAAGTGGAGGAGAAATACCAAGAGTGTGCCTACGAATTTGTGTGGAAATGTGCATGTAGGCACATACTTGAGAGATCCCTGCTGAGTGTGTGCTTGCCGAGTTGCGTGGAAATGTGCATGTAGGCACACATTTTGAAGACGCATGGAAGGAGTTTGCCGATAGTGAGCCTGTAAAGAGTAGAGCAGTGTTTCTCCGCTTCTGACTGCTACTATATATAAGTATATACGTAAAATTGAGCTGAACGGAGCAAACGTGAGTGATGAGCGAGGCGATGAGTGTATTTTCATGCTGGTATCGTATTCGCGTACACTGATACGCTTCAACCTCATATGATAAATATGTATAATTTTTTCCTTTCCAGATTTTTACGTTTACACGTCGTAATAGCCATTAACTATATCCTAAGCTTTTGAGGTTCTCTATGAACATGTGCAACTTCTAAACACCAGTGGGTATGTTGCTTCGGTAGCCGAGGTAGCTAATGCTTCTGGGCCCACCATTATGATATTTTGGTCCTCGATTCAATTCGTGACTCTTTTTTCCCCTTAGATGTAAATATAAAGTTTTATCTAGGTACTTTAATTTATTTACGCTTACAAAAAAAATTGTGTTAGTTAAAAAAAAATTTCTTGTGTGCACGTATGCGTGTTATGTATTCATATAATAATCAGCCATACCTTTAGTTTCTATCAGCCAAATGAAATGAGCAAGTGATAAAGCTTTTCACTTTTTTAATTATTCTAGAGGGATTAAACAATTTAAATTTTCTGTGAATTAACAACCCTTGTTGATATCGCTCAATGCTTTGTAAGAATTATGAAACATTACATTTATTATGATTTATCGCGAGATCTCGAAATAGTCGAAATAAGAATTCAAGACAATGCCATATTAAGTTACATGAAATTATTGGCGTACTAAAACATTAATAGATAAAATATTAAGTGATTGCAAAAGTGTTATGAGTGCGCTGTATCAGCCGTTTCATTCTGCAACATTTTTTTATCTAATCCATAAGGAGTATCACCTTATAAGCAAAGTAGCAGTCGTTTTTCAGAAATTTGCTCCAATAAAGCGCCTTATAAATTATAACGAGAATAATTAACCAATATTTTGTGTATCTTCCTGTCACACTAGCACTTTATCTCTCAATATTGATAGTCTTCTTATTAAAATACTACATAAGTAAAAAAAAAAAAGGATTGAAATATGAGAAATGTTTATGATAAATTATACAGGTTGTTAAGGGTTAAAATACATTAATGATTTTGAAAAAATAGTACTCACAAACTACAAAATCTGTAATATTTATATTATTATACCTCGAATGGTCGTAATAAAGACAGACTCGATAATAGGACTATCTACCCCTATAAATATACATACAATACATCTGCAACTATTTTTATGCCGAAGTTACCTTACCAGGGATAGATGCAACTCCATTCATTTAAACAACTTTCTGAAAAATATTGATTTAAACGTTTCTTACAATAAGCATTTTACGGTTGTGAGTTTTTATGTATTTTTTCGCCTCCACTTTCCGTTTTTGATTATTTTCCAGAGTAGCTTTGAAAACTTTCACTCTCAATAAAATTTGAAGGCTTCTACTCGATATTCATAACACACATTATTCTTATCAAACCACTGAGGAAAGTGATCGTCTGTTATTTTTTCAACGACATCTGTTGAACAAGTAATTAGTTTTCTTTGATGCTAAAGACTTGTATAATGTTTTTAAAAACCTTGCGACTGACAAAAAATGATTTTAGAATTGGATTTGGATTAAAACCACCCCTTCCTCGACATCTCAAATTAGTATGATCTACGTTACTTTGGTTACAAAGACGAGTCGCTGACTTGAAGTCCAGATCGTTTAATTATTTTTTTATATTATCAAACAGCTGCAACAAACAGTTAGTAGTCAAGGACTAACCAATAAAACAAGACGGCCTACTCACTCACTCGGATTTTTCGCGTGATCTCGCACGAATTGTGAGTGTCCTTCGTTGTCTAGACCATTCTACAAAATTAATCAAACATTCTTTAATCTCTGGGTTACGATGTGACAGCGGTCTTTTTTGCTGTTTAATATTGCGCAATCTATAGGAATTACAGGCATCAATCATAACATCCATTTTTTTCACGAACTCAGCCGATTGCTCCCACGTATCAGACATCAATCCATTCACATTGTCTTTTCTGGCAGGTTCGCCAGCAGTTCTTATCGCTGCAGCCATTCGCCTACTCAAAAGTTGAAAAGCTAAACTCACTTTCATATAGTCAAAGTTATTTGGGTTGAAATGAGTATCACTTAAAAATGCTAATAAATTCGAGGTATTGTATGAATTGTCTATTTCATAAGTTTTAACTAAGTCATTATAAGACGTTTTAACTTTGTCTTGTATGAAAATATATTTATGTGCTCTCAACTGATGTAGCAAACGTTTGATGAGATGCGGCCAATCAAAAGTAGCAAAAATTTTCTTGCCCTCATGTTTAACTTCTAGTACTAGCAGTTGTTCAGCACTAGCACAATTTTCGTTGAATCCAAAACATAAAAGTTGATGCCAGGGATTTTTGGCATTGATGCTATGTAAACAAAATAATAGGGCATGTTTAGCAATGTTTGAATTTCTGAAATTACCACCCAAATCTTCAAGACCATCAATCTCGTCGTATTTTATAGAATATTCTTCCATAATTTTGATGCTTATCTCATCAAATTTCAATGCACACATCCGTTTATTTACTGGTAGCTTACGCAACTTTTGATCATTTTTACTCAAAACATTTTCATTTAAACTGGGTTTAACATCTAATTGGGCTATCGAACTTCTTACAATGAATTCTACAGCTAACCTAATCCCTAATTTAATCAACTGGTTGTAACCAGCAGCTGAATGATATTACATGATTTTGCATAAATTTTGTTCTTCAAGTGTGAACTTTTGTCTATTTTTCAGCTTAAATTGCATTGCTATCAAAGTTTTCTGTGATTCACTGAAATCTGTGTCTTTAATAAAATCGCTTATATCTGTAGCTTGTTTTACTTTCTATACACATACGCCCCGTTTTAGTTAAAAGTTTTGATCTTTAAATTTTTTTTGAATTTTTCTCAAAGACTTTACTTTTTCTTCTAATAATTTTATCTGACGCTCTAGAGACCGCGTGTACTGCTTACACTTGGTTGAACAAAATGTTCGTTTCAAAACATTTTTTTTGTAACTTATTTTTATTTAGCTCAGATGCAGGGTTTCTTTGAGGTGCAACTACATTGGGCATTAGAAATCATACTTTTACTGACATCCATTACATAATTTAAATAGACCTTATTTGATTCACTTTTCTTAATTTTTAAGAATATGTATTTTTCAGAGGGGTATAATGAATCATTCAAATGTTTCATTACACTAAGCGATTCATTGTTTTCAAGAACATTACCGTGCGCTTCATTACTTTGTTTGGAGGTAGTTTTAACTGGTATGCTATTGCTACCTGTGATTTCTTGCTGTCCTCCAAAATCTATTTCCATTGGTTGCTCTTGTCCGTTGATTTCGATTGATTTTTCTTGATGTTGGCTTTCTTGTAGTTTCTTGTTTGCTGTGGAATCCGATATTTGTGATATAATCTGAGGTTTTTTCGATTGCCAATTGATTGAAACAGTGGTGGCACGCAAGCGAATTTTTCCTCGGATATTTTGTACGAAATCATCCTTTGATAAATGATTTGCACACAACCCAGCAGATCGTAATGGAGATGCCGCCCAACCTAAAAGATTATTGTTATCTAAGTATGCAAACATTATTTTGCGTTACTTTCGTACAAAAAATGAATAAAATGTGTTAAACTGCTGTTAGTTTATTCTCTAAAAGTTTTCTTAAAATTTGCTTTTTTGGTTTTGCATTTAATATAACAAGTTGAAAACAAACAAAGATTTCTTTTCATTTAAACATGTCATTTTATAAATAATTACATAAGCAATAAATTTGATAAAGGTGATGCCGAAAGTAGCACTAGTAAAAAGAGCTGAACCCTTTTCGGTTTTCAAGGAGGTAGCGGCAGTAGAAGGGGAACCGAAAGCATTAAGCCAGTATGAGCTCAAAACATGCAACCTCTTACAGTGATGTTAATTCATGTATGAACAAGGTTGTAAAAACAACGTAGTTACGTGATTGTGGAATTACTAAGAAGTGTAAATGAATTTTTTAAAGCTTGTTTAGCTAGTTTCTCCGACTGCAATTAAAAAAAAAACGTAAATTTCTTCTATCTCTACTTGAGAATAACCTAGAGTAACTTTTTTTGATTTACATTTTCGTATGATGATGGCAATACCTGTTATTTAAACTAATATATATTAAATTGGTTGAGCTGTTTAAAATTGTTAAGGACGCCCAATGTTGTTTGCTTTCATGAAAAAACGTTAAAAACGTAAAGCTAACATTTTTTTTCTCAAGCATGTATCTTAAACTACATGAAACGTCTTTACTAAAGCTAAACCATAACAATTACTATTATTATAAAATCTTAAAGCCTTACAAACATGAGTTTGCAAAAAACTGAACAGTGTACCGTAACATTTAGGACCACGATTAAAATAGCGACATGTGCAATAGTCTACTTCCCAGGGCATGTTACAACAACAAAATTAGCTGTACAAGCTAAAAGTCTGTACTTAAATGTTTTTGCCTCAAGCGATTGGCGGAAAATCGTTGTAAAATGACCGGTCCAATTATTTTAATTCGGATATCTTCAATTTTATTTATTGTTTATAGCACAATACACAATTAGACCAGACACCGGGGACAAAATAACATAAAAATGTGCATTTGCCAGGTGGGAGCAATGTTTTAATTGATTCTTAAGCATTTTTGTTGTGGAATATCATTATTATTACCCGCACATTGTTACATAGTAACAATAATAACCTTCGATTATAAATCGTCAAGCTACCCCAAATTGATTCCAAAAGAATTTTCTTGCGTGCAGAGAAAGCGGAGAAAATAATATTTTAGTAAGCATAGAAGATTTGAAACCACTTGCTCTCTTTTCGTCATGCTGCGCTTGGACAGCCACCACCGCCGCCGCCGCAGTGCTTTTCCCCCCTCTACTGAAACTAGGAATCTGGAGCGCGCCGCGAAGACAGTAGTGATTGTTTTACCAGTATTTCATTATTATCTGGCTGTAACAGATCGATACTATTTTTTTAATGGAAATATAAGTATTGGACAACAACATGCTTAAGCCGGATCGGTTAATAATTAATGACTGAGGAATTGTAAGAAAAAAAAATTATCTTGGCTCCTGAGAATGCTAGGACGTTTTTTTTAATTCATAAAAAAATAGCAGCTTTTTAACAGTACAAAAGCGAATCTTTAAGATATTTAATTTAAAAAGTTATATGGTTTTATATGTGTGTTTAAGAGTAGTGTCTCTACAAAATCGTCATAAAATCGGTCGAAATAAATATTTTTAAGAAATTACAACGGGATAAAAAACATTGATACTTTTTCAAATTTTCTGGCTTAATTTGAAACGTCTAACTGTTTTGTACGAGTCTATGGGCATTTGTCAACTATTTAAAAAAAAATAATTTAAAAAATCGTCAAATTCTTGAAAAGTTTAAAACCAATTTTAATAATTAACAAAATAACAATTTAATTTGATTTTTAATATTATTGTTATCAACAGCTACAGAAAATCTCAAGCTTCTAGTTATTATTGTTCTTGAAATGTTAAATATGTAAAAAAAAGCACATTTTTGTACTTTGAACGCTATTTACCGTTAAAAAAAAATGCTTACCAACTTCTACTTGGGCTTATATTTTAGATCACTTATATTTTAGTCACTTTTTTTCAATATGTTATTTAAATTTTCAAACCAACGTTTAAGTAAATATAAATGGATTAACGCTTACCTGTATTTTTAATCTACGTGTCGTGGCGATCCTTTTGATGTATGGCATCTGGGAATCTGTAGAGCTTATCACCGGAAAGCTTCGATTTTGTGTAGCCCCTGTGTTGACAAAAGTTGTACGGTCTTGTTGCCATTTTTACTTAATCGCTGACAAAACATCGTAACTCTCTTACTACTGCTCTTTATTGAGAAGCAGCGGGGGGGGAGTAAGAGTAAGGAATGGTGATCAGAAGTGGTGCTTTATAAGCATAGGGGGCAGAGAGAGGGTGTGCTTCTACCGATGTCGCGTCTGGCCCACAACTATACCAGCTCTCAGGAGCTAGCACTGTGCTCGATAGTTTCAATGGAATGCTAGCAGTACGTGTTTTAATTGAGCACAGAGGGTATTGCGGTAGTGCAGGTGAGCACAAAAGAGGGTAGATCACAGGTTCGCTAATCTGGCTGCAATGGGCACAAGAGTGGGGCGTTTACGGCAGCTAGGGGCTTTACGTGCACAAGAACGGGACAAGCACACGGGAGGATATGGGAGCCATGGGCGCTACGGGCCCAGCAGCGGGACGAGCACATGGGCATTTACGACAGCCATGGGCGCAGTCAGTGCTAACAGTAATGTGGAAACGAGCACCAGCGAGAGGGAAGTGGGTTGTGCCAGTTCCAGTATGGGTACGAGCACAGGTACAGGGGTTAGGGTAAGAAAGTTGTGCTTGTACCGGTTCTGTTTATCTACTGGCGTCTCAAAGTCTTCTGTTGTAGTCACATGGAGCGTAATGTAGCTGCAAAATAAACTCTGCACTATAGAGAGAGCCAATCAGAGTTATTATGGACTCGTCTGTTTTGCTCCCATTGGCTCTTTCTATTGCACAGAGTCAATTTCACAGCTCTATTGTGCTCTATATGAATGCAGCCGAAGACGCCCACGGACATGCACCCTTGTTAGGTTCTGCTATCGAACTAGTAAATAGGAATTAAACCTTCGGCTTTCTTGCTGAACAAATTGAACAGCTTCCACTTCTGCATTGTATATTTTTATATTTTTTTCCAATGATTGTGGGTAATGTAAATTTTAATGTAAACTTGTGCATTGTACCGTATTGAAGTCCTTCTCCACCTTTGGAAGACTTACGTATGCCAAAGAGGCGTCTGGAGGATGAGCAAGTAACAAAGCTCGAATTGAAATTCGTAGCAGTGCTTGTAAAGTTCAATTTTTCTTTTGACATAAATCATCTGAGCTGCTTAAGACCAAGCCAAATATGAACGGTAAATCATTAAAAGAATTAAAAGTTGGATGTACTAAAGCTAGAAATGTATCTGATACAGTGATATCTGAAGGAATTAAAACGAAACTCGTCTCCATCTAAAGTACCTTTTAAGCTGTGCATGGATGAGTCCACAGATATAACAAAAAATAAAAGTGTAACAATGCTTGTTAGATATACTGATTTGGAGACAGGGAAGGTGTGGAAGCAGTTGTAGGATTTATTACCCATATTTATGAAAGGCATCAAAGCTGATAGAGGATCTGAGCGAATTTTTGAGTGTATCAAAAAGTCCTTAGGTAAATATGATGTTTTGATGGAAAATGTGTTCGTTGTATGCTGTAATGGTTGTAGTACCATGACTGGAGGGGCAACAGGCCTAAAAGCACTTTTAAGCTAAACTATTCTAGGAATAGTTTTTATACAGTGTCCAGTGTATTCTATCCATTTGTGCACAAAACATGCAATGGAACAATTGCCAGAAAAAGTTTTGGATTTAGTAACAAACATGTACACTATGCTTAAGAGTGCAAATAAAGCTGAGGATTTCCAGAACTTATAAATGGAAAGGAATCTCCCGCGTCACAAAATACTACGGTGGATAGCTGTACGCTGTCTTTCTCTCAAGTAGTACATTAATCGTGACCTAGAACAATGGCCCTCACTTTTTGAGTTCGCCAAAAAACTGGCAAAAAAGTTGTAACTTTGATGAGTAAAAAGATATTAAGTGTTACTTTTATCTACTTTAACAATTTTTTGGGTATCTTAATATGTTAAACAGATTCTTTCAGCGTGTCGATGTAGTTAAACATAAAGCTGAGGAGCATATCACATCACATGGACCTACAAAAGGATAGTTGCAAGCATTATGAAACATGCATATGTTCAAACGTAGATGCTGTGAAAATTGATCTGTTCGACAAAAAAAATTACTTACCAGTGAATGATGTTTTTGAAACTGGTGGTAATTTAAAAGAATTTGTGACAAACGCATTTAATTTAACTTTTGCTATAGCCCTGAAATTAAGAAAGAGATTTAATAATGTCAAGAATGAGGTGTACTTGGCTGTAAGGTGTCTGAAGCCCATGAATTCTATGTCAAAAGTTTTCCACGCAAAGTTTAGTGGCTTCTTAGAAATTTTTAAAAATGTAGTCGGTGATGCCAAAGGAGACGTCGAAGAGGAATGGGATTTATTGTTGTTTTCAGAAGTCGATTGCAAAAAGAGTGACATTAGTGGCATTATGTCTTGTACACGCTAACGCTGACCCAGAGCGCATCTTTAGTTGGTTAAATTACATAAAAAGCAAAGTGAAAAATTCTTTTCATGTAGACATTGTAAATGAAATTTTTCGTGTGTGTGAAGCTATTTTAGCTCTAGGCAAGAAGTAACATTTTGAATCAACTAAGGAAATGTTGAAGCTTTTTTTAATACGAACCTACAACGAAAAATGCAACCCTAAGCAATATCTTGAAGATTTGCGCGAAAATAAATCACACTGTTGACGTACAGGGCCATTTCAAGTCCTTCATTCGCTTGTGTAGTCTTATAAAGTATGATACTCCATCATAGATGATCAGTCTGGCGTACACTAGTTCGATGATTTGTTGATAAGCCCATCAGTTATTGGTGGTTTTTACAGGCTATCCCAATATGACTTGACATGTAAATCACGAGCAGGTACTTTTTGTGTTTCCTGCAATGTGTCAACTTTTAGATAATCTGTAGTGCATGGATGTCAGAAATATTATTTTAAAGGCAGATATATGTGTATCGGGCACTGGAGCAACAGTAGTTAATGATATTTAACTTTGTATTTCCATGCTAGGATGTTGTTGAAGAAGCTTGAAACTTTGAGACTTAGTAAGCAAAAGAAGCCTCTAAAATAAAAAAGCGCAACGAAGAAAACCCAGTACGGAAGTGTAATTTAAGAGAAAAAGATCATGGAACTCAAATTAACGCTTAAAGTTTGGTCTGATATAAATACATGCAAAAACAAAATAACTGTCATCAATGTAGTTATAAGTTTCGTGTATTGATTAATTGATTAACAAGGAGAAAAAACTTAAATTCATTTTTTATTAAATAAATAATTAAACTTTAATATGTAGGTAATAAGGTGTATTTTCACTAATCTGATTGGAGTTTAACTCTTAAAACTAATTAACTTCTAATTTAACTTTAACTCCTAATTGAATTGCCTGATCAGTAAAGCGTACACGTGTGCGGACTCCTTGACATTAATTTTGAACCGGATTAATAATTTATAAGTAATGATGAATACTTTTTTCAAACAGTTGTACTCACACATGAAAAATAGACGTGCCACAACGTTGACCGATGATAATTCTTGTTTTCCACCTATAGTCAACTGTCTGCTTGTTGTCTGCTGTCTTGCGAAATGTTGCCAACTTTTGAGTGACAAAAGTATGATGTTCCCTATATTTAGCTATACTTCTACACATGTATCGTGGAAGCATTATTCATTGCACCGTAAAATGTTAATTGTCATTAGCCAAAGCACACCTTCGTCATTATTATGTCTATCATTATGTCTATTATTACAATCACTTTTACAACTCCTTAACTCTGTAAGAGCTAAGCTGATTGTAATATTGAAAAAAAGTTCATTTTAAAGAGGTAATATGAAGTTGACATTTATTGCTGAAATAATATAACCGAAAAATTACTTTTTCACCGTAACCGCGTTTGTTTTTATTATGATTTTAAAATGTCACAGTTGGAATATTTTTTAAAATACTTTTTTGGATTTTTTTTATTTCTAAACTCCCGCAAGTTTGGATGCCAGTTTCAGAAGCACTGCAGAGCACTTCAAGAGTACTTGTCTCTTTTTCTATCACTTCGAAACGTGAGCTTATTCAAATGTTAACAACCATCTTTCAAACATACCTTTATTAGTACATCTATTTTCCAACTTTCCGGTAGTATATTTGCATATCACCCTGACGACCGGGGCTCAAAATCGAGTGTGGACAAATGAATTCGTATAATTTCAATGGACTAAAAATAATTTCATAATGCGTACTCATTTAAGTCTGATGGCCTGAATGGAGGAAGAGATGCCAGAGAGCAGGACAAGCACAGGTACGGAAAGAGAGGTGATCCAGTACCTGTTCAACCAGCGCTCCCAAAAGTGGCAGGCAAACCAGTGCAAAATTGAAGTACAAGAAAAAATATACAATATCAGTAATAAATAATTTTCTAATTAGTATGATTAAAAATAATAACTAATTCAAGCTAACGTATTTATGATAGAAAAATAATTTAAGAGTCATTATTTTGGCAAAAATCACTGATTTACCGTGACGTCGTTTAATCATAAATTTTTCAGTATAAGGAGAAAAGAGAAAAGAGTTCTGCCACCAGTCGACTAAATAATAAAATAAACTTATTCTTCGACTATTACTAAATTTTTCGGAAATCTGAGGATGATTATAGCTGTAATAGTAATGTGTCTACCGTAATCTATCGTAGGAAAGCATTAATAATTTATATCAAATTCATAACATCGAATGTTTGCCGCTGGAGGACTATGGCCTCATTGGTTACTGTCATGACACTGCCTTTCTATTCCGCGACATGTGCACGATGGATATTTTTTCCAGCGGGAGCGGAACGCGTTAACTCATTACAGTAGCAGTGGGGGTACTCTTTTATCTTTCCACTGTGCTTTTAAAGTATCAGGTATGTATATAAATTGGTAATTATAGTTAAGCTTTAAACAATAAATTTGCATAATTAGTTAGTTAATAACTTATTTTAGCATGGTAGAAAGTCTGAACAAATCGTAGTGTACCTATATACATGCATGTGCATGTAAATGCATACAAGCATACTTAGTTCAGTTTGTAATAAGTAAATGCTGAACTATGTCGAATTTTTATTATTTAATTATATTAATATCCATACAAAAATGTGCATGCACATAGATATACTCAACTGAATATAAATTGTATACAATAGGTGTCTGACAAATATACTTTTTCTTTTTTTTTTTTTTTATACATCATCGCCCGTAGGCTCAGACATGGAATTTTTTGATACCAGCATAGTATTAATTAGCCATCGGTGCACCTGAGTTATGACCAGATGTTTATATATACACATATATAAACATCTGGACCAACTCAGTCACACCCATGATCACGTAGACGAAGCGTCAGAGAAACAATTAATCGACCTTCGAGAATCTACGGTAATTCACCGAAAACGATACATCACATTCTAACTTAAGAATAATTAATCATTGGTTAAATCAGTTTCAGCTTTATTGTAATATAACATTACTTAATGGCCGGCACATTTATTTCTGAGTGATTAAACAGGACAATCGTAATGCTGTGCTTTTGTCGTTGCACTATATAATATAAGGCATTCGTTGGGTACAAAAAAGTAAAAAAGTTTTAAAAAGTTACGTAGTTTTTTAGAAAAAAAAAGTACAAATTGAGAGGTTAATGTTGTCATGCGGCATCATTTTTGAAACGTCTCGAAAAACATGAATAAACTCTTAAATAAATTGGAAAATATACTTAATCAAAAGTTGGAAGTTTGAATTTTAAATACGAATTTTAAAAATTTTTTTTAACTTCCACTGAAAGTCACCGTCACTAGTTGAAGAAAAAAAAAATGTGGGGAATTTATCGCCACAGTTAGTGGGGTGGACACTCCCAGTCAACAGCTCTGTTTATACTGCATACCTAACCTCTCGAATAGCACTGCATGACACTCAACTAATTGAACATAAATTATCATGAAAAATTTTACTCACAGCATAAATAAATAAGGACTAAGGGTGGATAAAATTGTAGTCTCCTTCGTTAGCTGAATCATCAGAGCAACAATCTACGAATCAGAAGGTTGTGGGTTCAAACCCTCCTGACAAATCTCACCTGAGATCTCATCTGATATCTCATGTAATTTCTCACCTGAGATCTCAGGTAAGATCTCATGCCAAATTCTCATCTGAGATCTCAGGTGAGATTTCTGAAAGAAAAAGAAATAAAGAAATTTTGTGCAACGATTAGAATTAATACATCAATAGAATGATTACCTAAAATCTTACCGCTTGGCCAGAGAGGATGAGATACCAGTTCGATAATTTACGTCTATATAAAGTGTAAGTACCATGTGTTATTGTTTTTCCTATTCACAACTGAATCATACAATTATTAACAGATATGATTCCCAATCTTAATTCTGATAGTTATTCAACTAGATAATATTCAGGAACATTATTTTCTTCACAAACAATATTTTCTCTCTTGTAGTCACTCTTGAAGGGGCTTTATATCCAAGTAAGGCATACGTTTTTAATAATTATTATAAATGTTTATTTGAATGTAATAATAAAGAAAAACTACAACATAAAACAGGGGGACTTGATGTGTTGTGAATAAATTATTTTAAAAAAATTCAAATTACTCGGGTGTATTTTATCTTATTTTGAAAAAACACTCATAAAAGTTGGAAATCCTTAAAGCTATTTATGGATTTCATAAATTAATCAAATAAGCTAGACGCTATGGCTATTAACGCTTAAAGTATGTATACATCATGCCTTAAAGAGACAATATTACAGTGGCCAAAAAAACTCTGACACCCTAACTGTTTTTGTGACACTGGTACTCTCCAAAATTCAGAAACCAACGGAAAAATCTAAAAAAAATTATATTTGAGATGAACAATAAAGATATAAAAATGTAACTGCAGTAGCAAAACTTCAGCAAGACATATATTTTTCATAAAGCTTTTTTAACATAGAAGTGTAAAATTTTTTTTTAAATTAAATGCAGAAATAGTATTTTTCAATAAATTTTTCTGCAAAAGTAAATTTAAAAATAATTTACGTAGACTAAGTAATTTTCGTCAAATTTTGCATAATTCACCAACAATTATGTAAATTTCCTTAGTTACCTTATTAGCCACCTAAAATACTGCCAATAACTCTATTTAGGCACTATAGGTACTATAGGTAAGTAATGTTGAGTTGTAAAAATTTGGATTACACCATTGAAAAGAGCGATCTCGAAAATGGTGGGACAGATACTTCACCTATTGTTTGTACGAATATTTTCATGTCAATTAGTTCGGTAAAAAAGAATCTTATAACCGTTAAATCTTAGCGGAAATTGACTTTTTGTATCTTAAATGCAAAAAAAAACAGTGTGCCGAGACCTGAATCGCGTGTTCACGATTTTATCTTTATTCATGAAGGTCTCTGGAAGATAAAAAATATTTTTGAGAAGTGCCTTCATAAAAAAATTCGACTGATTTTTGCCTTTCGAAAAGTGAAAAATAAAAGGAGTTTTCCTTATCCACCGATACCTCAGGTAAATAATGGTTTAAAAATGTACCAACTCATATTTGGAAAAAAAGTCGCTTACATGGAGACATAGTAGTTTTGGTCATGGAAGCGCCATAATCACTGGGACTATTTCGCGGCTACTAACCATGTGGTAGCTTTGGTTGGATGTCGCTTAAGGTAGCGAACACTGTTTTTCCTACTGAAAGCGTAGTTAATATCAAAATGTCAGATTGTAGTGATGCTGAAATGCAAAACACAATAAAAGCAAATTCCACTGTATTGAAAGATTGCATGGTATTGTTACTACAAAAAAATTTTTTAATTCAGCGATATTTTTTATCCAAATTGGAGTTAGCACTTTGTAAAAATAAAGTGGCTTAATGCTTTCTTCTACCCAAATCTTCGTATGTGTTTTCGTGAACGCGAATTGTAGATGGCTACCTTTCAATAAAATTTTAAATTGGCTCGTACTGTTATCAAACTGTTACTGTACTTCTACGATTGTAAGATTAATATAATGTTATTCAAACATTTTTTATTATGAAAAATACTATCATCTTTACTTATAAAATAATTAAAAATCGTGTGTGCGCGAAGAGTACACATGAACTATGTTTTTTAGTTTTTGTGATGGATCGTCATGAAAATAACAAAAACATTTTATAAGACGTCATAAACAGTGTAGACAGTGGTTTCATGTTTTGCATTCTTAAAATAACTAGAGGCTGCAGGCGCCAATCAACAACTTTTATTCATATATATCTTTAACAATTATTTAATCCAAATGAAATGATTGAATTTCAGTTTATTAATCTGACTGAACAGATGATTTTAACTTTCATTCAATTTTTTTTTAAATCGAACTTTTGAATTCACTTGCTCAAAATCAGCTTAAGTTTAAGAAAATTTATCCTTTCTTTTAAAGGACTGAACATAATTCAGGTGAGATCTCATGCCAAATTCTCATCTGAGATCTCAGGTGAGATTTCTGAAAGAAAAAGAAATAAAGAAATTTTGTGCAACGATTATAATTTATACATCAATAGAATGATAACCTAAAAGATCAACAGTTATAGGAAAAAAACAAACAAAATTCGACTTATATGGGACACGAACTTGAGCCCCCAGTTTATCAGGCAAGCATCTTACCGCTTGGCCAGAGAGGATGAGATACCAGTTCGATAATTTACGTCTATATAAAGTGTAAGTACCATGTGTTATTGTTTTTCTTATTCACAACTGAATCATACAATTATTAATAGATATGATTCCCAATCTAAATTCTGATAGTTAATCAACTAGATAATATTCCGGAACATTATTTTCTTCACAAACAATATTTTCTCTCTTGAAGTCACTCTTGAAGGGGCTTTATATCCAACTAAGGCATACGTTTTTAATAATTAATATAAATGTTTATTTAAATGTAATAATAAAGAAAAACTACAACATAAAACAGGGGGACTTGATGTGTTGTGAATAAATTATTTTAAAAAAATCCAAATTGCTTGCGTGTATATTATTTATTTTGCAAAAACACTTTAAAAAGTTGGAAATCCTTAAATCTATTCACGTTATTCCAACTTTTCAAAGCTTATTATACTCCGTAAATAATAACTGATGAAGTCATCACTGGAAATTTGTTGACATAATTCATGTTTCGTGAGTTAAATGTAATTGTTTTCCGAAAACTCAGTTAAAAATTTATAGCTGTAATTATATCTCAGAATTATAGCTATAATTATAGCTATAAGTACCTATAAAACAGCTATAATAATGTATACAATTCAGCTATAAATATAGCTATGAATTACAGCTGTAATCTTTTCACAAATTTTAAATAAAAATTAGTTTAAAATCA
>NW_019379863.1:1061984-1121392 GCF_000648655.2 Copidosoma floridanum | reverse complement strand
AAATAAGATAATATACACGCAAGCAATTTGGATTTTTTAAAAATAATTTATTCACAACACATCAAGTCCCCCTGTTTTATATTGTAGTTTTTCTTTATTATTATATTTAAATAAACATTTATAATAATTAATAAAAACGTATGCCTTACTTAGATATAAAGCCCCCTCAAGAGTGACTTTAAGAAAGAAAATATTGTTTGTGAAGAAAATAATGTTCCTGAATATTATCCAGTTGGTTAACTATCAGAATTAAGATTGGGAATCACTGTAATCTCACTGTAGATTTTTTAAACATAATATTTAATTATTGACAACTACTATTTGTCATTTTACTTAAAGGGCAGTAATTGTATCACTGTCAGTAATACCTACATTAACCCCCACCATATTTGTTAATAAAACAGACTTGTAATTACTATATTGATTGAGATTTTTTTTATGACCTTCTCCTTGGATTACAATCAGCATGCAACCTACAGGAACAGTCATCTAAATTATGATTAAAGTTTATCGGTTTATATATGTACAGTTCATGTTTTCTGTCGTAGTAAATTGGTTTATCCGCCAGCTCCAATCAAGGGTGGTATATCGATCGACAAAGAGGACTATGAGCGCTTGTTGGATGATAGATTTTTAAATGACATAATAATTAATTTTTACCTGTCTTACCTGATGTGAGAGGTGGTGCCACTGAATGATAAGAATCGAACTCATGTGTTTAGTACACGTTTTTATACAAGGCTTAAAAATCTTCTTGAGTCTTACGGTTGTGACATCAATGAATCAAAACGTACGCACGAAGTTGTTAAAAACCAGACCAAAAATTTTAATTTATTTGAGAAAGATTTTATTATCATTTCAGTTAACGAAATGTAATAATTGTACCAAAATAATAGTCATTATACATTTACAACAGAAGAATGCAATTAATGTACATATCATCTTCCAGGTTTCATTGGTACGTTGTTATAATATGTTTTCTGTATTTAATGGAAGAAAGTCAACGTGGACACCACATGAACTGAAAAACTGAACGAAAGAGGTATGATAAAAGAAAGTGTTTTAAATGGATCATTCTACCAAAAACGGTTTATTTTATGTCCTAGTCAATTACAACGTCGCGCATCCAGTTTCAAATTTTTAAAAAACCGAGATGACAGTAATTAAAGTAATGACAGTAATTGGGTGTCAGCAATACAAACACAGTGGCAGTAATACCAGCATTTGGCTAATTAAATAGAAGTTTTATTATAATCATACTTTACAATTTTTATCATTCAAATGATTATTATTTGGTTACTAAGTACAAAAGCTTTTAATTAAACAAAAAATAAAGTTTATATATTAATATATGCGTACGTTGTACGTTTTTATGTATGTCCTAAACGAAAAAGTGTCAGTAATACCTACATTCATCTAGTACACGTTAAGTTATGTTACAGTAAAGTTCAATATCGAAAAACTTGATTTTGATAATTACACAATTCTGGTTTCGTATCAAACACGATTATCAATGATAAAATCTAGCTTTTACATTGTTGATGTGCTAGTTACTATTAGGCAAGCGCAACCCCATAAACAGTAACATTTATAAATAATATCATACGTAAACAAGGACAACAGTGCTGATCCTGCACTCTACGATGCCGTATCGATGATTGTTAAATGATCTCCTTGGTTGTATTATACTTCGTTGCTGTCAATCCATCGTCCGGTAGTTCTTTTCTCTATTTATTAATAGCCACATCAGATAAATCATTTTAATAATTTAAATTGCTTTCACTTTATTCGGTTTGTTGTTAGTTGATTTATGTCTATTTAATTCAGATACAAATTGATCATTCAAAGCGATGAGGAAAAAAAACAGTCAGTCACTTTTTAACGAAAATGTTTAGCAAACTACCTGTTTAATGAAGTACTGCACTCGATGATCAGCAGCGGGCTACTAACTAAAACGCCGTGCAAAGAAATGCACTTTGCACAAAGTTTTAGTTTAAATATCTTTGTCTTACTATGGGGCCCGGTACTTGCAGATTTTATGTATTTGGGCTTAGCGGCTCGCTTCAATTGTCACTTGACACTTCAGAGAACCACGAAGTACACAGTCAGCTTTGTTAAGTGACGACTTTCGTTAAGTACGACTCTTTGAAAAGTCTTAAAATTTTATCATAGAGAATAAATGTAATATAACATAAAATAAAAACCAAAAATTCATTTATTTACGCAAGTTGTCACTTAACAGTCTCCCCTTCTTAAAACTATCACCGTTCCCGGGTTAATATATATTAGTAATCAGAGTTTAATACAACTCTTCGTTATTAGAACTATTCTAACCGTAGGTATAAAAATCTGTTTTAAATATTAGTATTATAATGAATAACGATATTACTGTATAAAATATAATGTAATATAACAAAGTATGCGATGATTAATGTATAATATTATTACATGTATTCAGGGTTGTACAAAAGGAAATGAAGTATAACAAAATGGTAAATATCGATGCGATACATGATACGTTAGATGAATTAAAAATGTTAGTAGTAATAGTTATATGTGTTGATTCAAGAGGAATTAGGTTTCAAGGGTGGCGGTAAGTCCCACACTTGAATCTCATGTTCCACATCAAGCAATGTCAAACCTGTTGTTGTTTTATCATTAATGAATATCCTTGAACTATGGTTATTAATGGCTTCTGTTTAAATGCACCTTTGTTGGTGTTAATCATGTTTTGTAATTAGAATGTGACTGCTGCATTTGTTACAAGTGATCAAAGTTTCACTTTGTATGTTTTTGTAAATCATTTTTGCTAATTTTATTGCCACATTTATCATGTATTATTGCATTGCTTTTTATTTGTGTTGGAGTGGCAGTGTTATGGGCGTATCTCACACCATGTTGTTGTAATCCTTCCAAAGCTCTTTGTATTAACGGCTTATTGCAGTATGTGTAAAACGTCATGTACATGGTTTTATTATCTGCCCGGTGGATTGTTAGACTCATGTATGGTATATCGTTTGGAGGTCCAAAGATCATTAGACATTTGTTCCGTTCATCTATTGTTTTGCTCACTGGCACTTTTGACATCAATCGTGGTTGTAAAGCACGATCGACATTCTCTTTGTTGTTACAAGTTTGGATTTAGTACCTTTAATTTTAATGTAGTGTACTACTATTTGTCGCATTTCTTTGGCTTCCTGTTCATTTTCATAGTGTATATGGATTGGTGTTATATTATTACTTTGTTTCCTGTTTGAAAAGTAGATACCTTCAATTCTAAATCTGCTTTCGAAGAATTTAGTCACATTATCTGTGTTAAAAGGGTTTTTTAACAACACGTGTATTGTCTTACCATTACGGTTAACTCTGACAAACTGTCGTGAAAAGGTGTCTGAGTCTTTCTCCGCAGTTTCGTTACTGGGGTGGCTGGATTTTATAGGTATTGGCACTCCTATAATTTCACGCATGAAAGTCGATAGGTCTTTTGAAGGTGCATACTCACTTTTGAGGGCTATTTGCACTGATTTAAGGGCCGTATCTGCTGCTTGGGTTATTGGTACTACATCTGGGTCCTCAATTATTTTGTTTGAATTTTTTGCATGGATGGTCATGTCGATTTCCAGCCTTGGTAAAAATGGTTGGTTACCTCATTCTTTTTTTATGATTGGGATTTCATTTAGGGTCGCTGCCACAACTGCAGCATCACACAGTTGGTGATACACTACCTTGTATCCAGTGTAGGGTGTGATACATACATGCTGTTCTTTCAAGAATTTTAACGGGCCCAACTTATTTAGGATTGTCTCTAATTGGTGTGTATTTATTGGTTTTTCGATCATCATATCCATTCTTCTTCCATTTTCCAAGATACTATGTACTCGGGTTATTTCTATGTTTGTCAGGTAAGTGGCTGCCGTTGCAGCCTCTGAAGGTTGATAGTACATGGCTTCATAGCTTGTGTATGAAATAACACAGGGCTGCTCTTGTAAGGCTTCAACTGTGCCGTATTGTTGTAATAACTGTTTTAGTTCTTACTTGATTATAGGGCCCTTGATCATAAGGCTTAGGCAACGTCCACTGACAATGGTATCAGTTATTTTTTTCATTTTATGTAACCTGTAAGCGTAAATATGATAGGTGGAACGGTGATTATTGGTTGATACTGTATATGTACTGTGCTGTAATTAGTTGTAAGGATTTGCAGGTTATTTGTAGAATGTAAGTATCAAAATAAAATAAGGTTTATGAACATAGATAGATACAATTATTACTCATCATGCTATGCCGAAATATTCGCGGATTCTTAATACAATATAATAAGTTGTTTTAATACATGCTAAAGCTTAACATTAGAAAAAAAATTTCTTTCAATAGAGTAACATGCAACTTGATGATTGTTTGAGCTTCCTGTTCTATTTTTAGTGTTTCATAGGATTTTTTATGAACTGCATCACTATTGTAAATGGTGGTTATAGTTCGATGTGTAAAACTATGTAAATTCGGAAATATGTTCATTTCCTTGATGTTTCCTTTATTCTCTAATTGTGCAATGACTTCAGATAAGGGATGATTTATGGCGACTCAAGTCTTAATTATTACTTTATAATAGGGGTTCATCGTGCAACCTGGAAGGAAAATAGTATCAAATTACTATTGATTTATGAGTCCATTTCTAACTTTTGGGGTGTATCGC
Source organism: Copidosoma floridanum (assembly GCF_000648655.2). The sequence continues at coordinate 1,116,699 of NW_019379863.1, read as the reverse complement.
GTGGGAGTATCAAACTCCGTGTCTTCATTATAGGTCCAGCCTTAGATGATTTAGGTATTTTTTGTTTTTCTTCAATTTCGACGTAAATCTCAGTCAGTTTGTTTTTTTTTGGTTCTTGTTTTATGATTACTCAGGATTCTGCGTTCAGTAGGTTGATGGTGCGTTTTATAAATTTTTCCGAGATACTACGTTTCCTGGTTAAGGTTAGTTCGTGTATTTTTCCCGTACATCCATTGCTCATTCGTAGAAGATCTGTACCTTTTACTCTTTCTTGTTGATCCATTCTATTAGAACAGATAATGTTTAATTGTTCTTCATTAGATATCGAGAATAAACATGAACTATCAGCTGGTAAGTAAATCCATTGGCTTTTGGTTTTCGGAGTAAACATAATTTCACAGTATTGAAATACTTTGATTCCAGGTCGTAATAACATAAGAATTCCACATTCGTTTATAAAATAAGGTTATTTTAATGGTTCCATAGCTGAGCATATGTAACCGTATACTGTTTTATCACATTGATCAAATGTAACTTCGATTAATCGTAAATACGAATTATGGCCTGCTGCTACTGCTAAGAAAGAGTATGATGGTTTTTATATAGGGGTAAAATCAAAAAATTTTGTGAGCGATTTTGAGTCGATATCTCAGAATTTGCTTAAAATTGAACCATATACTTCATATCATCTGCTGAGTTAACTCATCAATTTTTAGCCAAAAATATCAAGTATAGCCATAGTTATGGACTGTTCCGTAAATTATACGTTTTTAAAAAAAATTTTTTATCATAGCTCTAATGATACTAAAGAAATTTTTTTCAAACCGCATACCGCCGTAACATTTCTTGTTCTTTTCAATGGCGAAGTCTCTTTTGTCCTCTTTGTCTCATCTGCATAAGCACTGTGATAAAAATTGATGTTATGGGAAAAAATTGATTTTTCAGTGTTATCCCATCAAGTTAGCTAAAATCTGAGTTTACCATCGAAAAAAGCGGAATATTTTACCTCAAAAACAGTCATAAAAAATAGGGATTTGCTTTGGGACTCAGGTGAAAAAATAAAATTTCAAACGTTGAAAAACGGGGTATTCAAGTTTTTTTATCGAAACTAATTTTCTACCGAACAACAACTATTTAGCATTAATATTTTACATTTGCATAAAAGGTTGTTTTTTCTTACACTTCATAATTCAGTATATGACCAAAACTACACATGAAAGGGTAATATTTATAATTAGATTTTGATAATTACAAATAAGAGTTTTTTCATTTAGATTACAATTTTGTTACTTTGATTTGAGTTTGAAATTGTTTCAACAATAAGATTTTTATTGTTTTCACAGGGTATGAACGCGTTATAACTTAAAGTTTCTTTAATAGTGTTTGGATTTGAGAATCTTGTTTCGAAAAAATTAGAGAAAGTCAAGTACTCTTCTTGTGGCACAAAAAAAATTTAAACATTTTTTCCTCGTATCTTTAGACCACTTACATAAGAAGGGAGCGTTCAAAATAGTTTGATTTTTTAAACTAGCTCTTGATGCATTGCATTGGATTATTGCTCCTTATCCTCCCGATCGCATGGCTCTTTTCCATAAGAGGTTGCAAAAAAGTGCCACTTTGCATGGGTACCGAAATCTTCATGGTGCAATGATAGATTTTTAAAAGCATTCTTATTTTTTAACTGTTGTGGAGCGCCACCAGAAAAATAAAAAATCTCATCAATCCTTGTGAATGTACTCTTGAAATAACTGATTATTTTCGTTTAAAACATGTAGACAGCAACTGTATTATGTGTGAGACAATCTGACAGGAAAATCATGCTAGTATTTTTCAGCTTGCCATTTCGTTTGTAGTAAGTAATTACTAAAAATATTGTGCACTGATTTTTGTTCCAGTGAAAAGCTTGAGCTGCTTCTTGACAAATAAACGCATAATTCTCGGAAAAATCAAGCACAATAAGAAACTCATTTTCTTTCAAGTTATTTTTCAGTTAAATATAGAATTTACTTTGTGATTTCGAAACAAAGTCATGAGGCACCAGTTTTTCCAAACGTTCAATTAAGTTATCTATAAAGTCTTTAATATGCATGTTACTTTCAGTAGTGTACATCGTTTTTAATACACCAAAATTTATATGTAATTTCAGTCATAGATAATCTATCAAAAACTTGCTGTAATTGTTGTCTTGAATCTTCGATTGGTGGGCAGTTTTTACATTTTCGAGAAAAACACTCTTCTGTTGGATCAATGCACACCAGTTTCAAGAGCAACTGTTTGTATAGCGACTTCTTATCACCTGCATTGTTTATCCATTCATTATTTTCGAACAAAAAGAATAATTTACTTCCTAAAACTAAAAAACAATGAAAAACGAATAAAACCGTAAATTTTCTTTTTTAATTGAAGCACAAATTGTTAATTAATTAATTATTAAGTAATATAAGAAATTTTAAACGGTATTCTATTTTAATATTAAATTTTCAAAGTAATTTTTTATTCTTAAAACAAATTTATGAAAAGTTCTTACCATCCAACATTAATTTAACATTTTGATGATACGTGAAAACACACACTGTATGTGTGCCACAACTTCCAGCCAATACGCGATGTTGAGGTCTTAAAAGAGTGAATGACGTTAAACCAATTTTGTGATCAGGATATTCTGCTTCAAATATAAGTTAAACTAGATACAATATAGATTAACTAGAGATAAATGTACTTACGAGCTGATTTCCAAAATGGATTAAGACACCTTTTACAAGAAGGCATAATGTCAGAGTAGTTTTTTAAGACAACACTTTTTTTTAAATAAAATAGCGCTTTTTTCAATGCGGAAATAAGGATTTAGGTGGAAGTAAACGTTAAAGTCGCATGTCACTGTACCTACACAGTGACGTTTGCTATGAGTCTACAAAACAAGTAACCAAGAAGTAAGACAGCTACCTGCAATCAGTAAAGAGTACTACTGAAAGAATGCAGTTTTTTTTTGTGTTAAAAATTTTTTTTTTTAAATTTAAAAAATGTATAAGTTTTTTTTCTAAGTTTTATAATGGATTAGAAAGTGAACAATTTTTAAAAGTATGTATTTAAAAAATAATGCTTTAGATGAATATAAAATATTAATGCTGAATAGTTGTTGTTCGGTAAAAAATTAGTTTTGATAAAATAACTTGAATACCATGTTTTTCAACGTTTATAATTTAATTCTTTTACCTGAGTTCCAGTAAAAATTTTTGTTTTTTATAACTGTTTTTAACGTAAAATTTTCCGTTATTTCCGATGGTAAACTCAGATTTCAGCTAACTTGATGGGATAACCCTGAAAAATCGATTTTTTTAATAACATCAATTTTTTTTACAGCGTTTATACAGATGGGACAAAATAGACATCGCCATTAGAAAGAGCAAGTAATGTTATGTTAGTATACGGTTTGAAAAAAATTTTTTTTAGTATTATTAGAGCTATGTTAAAACATCCTGGGCTACAGGTCTAAAAACATTTTGAGAAAATATCTTTGGATGTGCTTTGACCTCTTTGTAGATTATGCAAGATGTCGATCAGATCTTCATGGAAACGAATAATTCGATCTAAGGTAGCTTTAATTCTTCTTAGGTAAGCTGATTAATGGATCAGATATCTGTCGAGAGTAAAATCTTGTTCTAAAGTCAATATATCAGCAACTTGTTTTAGAATATGCTCATGGCGTTTCGTAGTGTTATATAGTTCTTTGAATGCAGCCACGAAAATATCGCTATTTTGTTCGTACAATTTAATATATTTCTTTTGATCGGTATGCAGATTGTTAATGTTAATGTTCATAACGTTAATACCGTCTTCTGTGACTATGCCTAAAAGTCCTTTAGCAATACTTCCACTAATTCCAAAAGGTGTCAGTCTTTTTGTTCGTATGCTGGATAGTGGAATAATGTTGTCTCCTGCATGAGTTCCCGCAGTATTCATTATGTTCAACAATGTTGCTTTAAGATTTGTCAATCGTTTTATCTTTATATTCAAGACGTCCATTTCCATATAATGGGTACAATTAGGATAACCAAACTGTGTAATACAATATCGAAAGGTTTTATTTATTTTTTGAGTAGGTGCGTGTTCCAATACAAATTTATAAATATCAAGCCGTGTCACTATCTTCCAATCAGCTCTTTTAATTTTTGTAATACCAATTCCTTCATAGTATATTCCAGGGTTCATTGTAAGTGGTTCTATGCTATAGTTACCATGACTAGTACAGTTTAAATCTGCGCAACCTTCAAGCACTATTGTCACTAAGATGGCCAATAGAATCCACATCGTTGTGTTCTTTTCTTTTGAGAAGACATGTAGAATATAATTCTTACAAGGATACTATTATTGGAGAACTAGTTTCAATTAACCTGTATGTTTTCGTATGATTTCACCATTGGTTTTTTCATGTAACACATTATTTCCCTCTAAAACTGTTTTAACCTGTAAGGATTCATTATAATAGTTATCAAATTTATGGAAACGTACTTCTTTCTTTATCCAAACGTAATCTCCTGGTTTAATGTGTAGAGGCTTTAATTTTTTATCGTAGAGAAAATTAGTCTTAGATTTTCATTTTTACTTGTTCAATTGCTGCCACAATTTGCATTTCTTAAAGTCGCTTAATAAGATCTTGTTAATACAATGGATAGGCTTATAACTTCTTATCTTTAGGTATCTTCAAGCGCAACCTGGCTAGTCTCCCAAATACTAATGCATAGGGAGTAAAATTTGTTGCTGCATGTACACTCGTGTTGTACGTGAAGGCTGCAAATTATGCTATACTATTCCAGTCATTATGAGTTTCAGAGTAAGTTCTTATAAAGTCAGCTAGGGCAGCATGACTTCGCTCTAGTGATCCGTTTGTTTGAGGACGGTATGCTGATGTAGTTAGATAATTGGTCTTTAGGGCTCTCATGAGTTGTTCCAATAAATTAGACATCAATGTAGCATGTCTACCTGATAGAATTGCTCTAGGAGCACGGTAATCTATTATTAGATTTTGTACAAGTGCATTGGCAAGCATTCTTGACCTTAGGTCTGGTACAGGGACTAATATGTTGCACTTAGTCAAATTACACTATATGGTTAGGAAATGTTAATAACCATTTGGTGGTATTCTTACTTTACCGACGGTATTAATTAATTAAAACTTTATCAAAAGCTTCAATAGGTGTATCTGTAAGCACCAAGGGTTCTCTTATTTTTATTCGTTTAATTTTTTCTCTTGACATTTGCTGCATTTACGAACAAAATTGAGAATATCATTTGTCATTCCAGGCCAATAAAATCGTTCTTTTATTTTCCGATAAATTTGGTTTATTCTCTTATGTTCTCCAATTGGGCTGTCATAATTAATTTTACCGTAACAGATAGTAATTTGTACAGGTGTTTTATCAAAAGTTGTTAATAAAATTTCTGTTATCAATCCAGGCTCTAATTTGTCTGTAAGATCTCTCCTTCTTAAAATTCAGAAAGTTTCAATGTTTTGTTTCAACAATATTTGTTTAAGTGATTTAAAAGCTTTTGTAAGACTTTCTAAAGATACTAAATCGATAAATGTTTTATTGATAACGATTGACAGTATACTATGTCTTTCAAAAGGTATTATTAATATTTAGCCAACTTTTGGTTTCTTCGATTTCAAGTAAATAAAGTCCAGTGCACCTATTGATCTCAACAGTCTTGAGACAAATTTAACTAGTTGACAATCTTTTCTAATAAAATAAACTACATTTTCCTTTTGTACGTAAGACAATACCTGGTGGTAATAACGTTGTTTATTAGCTTGGCTTTATTTACGTTCTTATCGTTGTTTGTATGGATTGATTGGTGAAAAAGGGTATAAATCCGATAGTAGCATGAAACCAGGTGCAATACTTTGATTTATTGATATATTTGTAATGCAGCTTACTTGTTTGTTGTTTTTATTCAAGTTATCTGGGGTTTCTTCTGTTATTCGTTCCAAGTCTGGTACTTTAGACCGTCTGTTTTGTGCAATAATAGAAGTACTCATGTGCGTTCGTGTGCTAGAAGTTAAGGGTGTATTTTCTTGCTTACCAGGAGCGATTAATTATTTTCCACTCGTTATGTATTTTCTAAATTTTCATCTTCATCAAATAGGGGTTCAAATTCCTTTTCTCTGATTTCGTGATTCTATTTTCTTCTTTTTCCCTATTTTCTTTCGACCTATCATCATAACTCTTAGAAATAGTAATCCATTGTTTACATTTTTTTTAGCATAAAGAAATGGTCCTACTGGATTACTATGTAGTGCATCAGCATTGGTATTGAGTTTTTCTGGCTTGTATTTGAAAGTATATTCATAACCGGTAAATTTAAACATCCAGCGCATTAAACGCTGACCCTGATCTTTTCTTTTATGTATCCAATTCAATGGCTCATTATCAGTTACAATAAAAAATCTATTTTCTACTAAATATGAACGAAAATACTGCATTGCATATAGTGCAGCTAAGTATTTCTTTTCAGTCGTAGAATAATTTATTTTAGCTTTACTTAGAGTTCTTGAAAGACAGGCGACAGGATGGTCAAACCCATCTTTTTCTTGACTTTATACCGCTCCGACAGCGTAGTCAGATGCATTTATTGTTAACTTAAATGATTTACTAAAGTTAGAAAATTGTAAAATAGGCTCTTGACATAGATGGTCTTTTAGTATTTGAAAACTCTTTTCTTGCACTTTAGTACATTCAAATTTTTCTCCTTTTTTTAATAACTCTGATAATGGATTAACTATTTTTGAAAAATCTTTCCATAACATCTCAACTTTATCTGGCTGGAGTACCGTATTCGCTGATCGTAACTGGATAAAAATTAACCTAACTTTACGATCATAATCTACTAGATCTTTTGCGTAGATAATAATATCTAAAAACACTAACATTTTAACATTTAATAAATCTCTTAATATGAGATTCATTAGTCATCGGAACGTGGCAGGTGCATTTTTCGAAATCTTCGGGCATGCGTCTGTATTAGTAATGTCCATCGGATGTCGTAAATGCTGTTTTATACTTATCATGTTCAGCCATAGGAATTTGTTGAAATCCACTTGCTAAATCGAATACTGAAAAATGTACATGTACCCCCATCTGCTCCATAATATCTGCGATATTGGGCAATGTATAACCTTTAAGGGTTCATTATAATAGCTATCAAATTTATGGGAACGTACTTCTTTCTTTACTCAAACGTAATCTCCTGGTTTAATATGTAGAGGCTTTAATTTTTTATCGTATCTCGTCTTTGCTTAGATTTTCATTTTTACTTGTTCATTTGCTGCCACAATTTGCATTTCTTAAAGTCGCTTAATAAGATCTTGTTAATACAATGAATAGGTTCATAACTTTTTATCTTTAGGCATCTCAATGGATATGCATCACTAATAGTCTTTTTATTAAGTTCTCGAAAATCAATCACTCCCCTCCATCTTGGACTTCTATGGCTATCAGATTTTTTTGGAACATTCCAGAGGGGTGAATTAAATGGTGATGACGAAGGCTCAATCATTCCATCATTAAGTTTTTTCGCTACGTGCTCTTCTAAAACTTATCTATGTACAGGTGGGTGACGATATTGTTTAGTGTTAATAGGAATATTATTTTCCGTCATGATTTCATATCGAACAAGATTAGTACAGAGTAAGGGGTCTCCCGGTAATAAAAAGATTTCTGAAAATTCGGGAATTAGTTGATAAATTAGGTCTCGTTCTTCCAAGTTTAAATAACCGGTACGCACAAGTTTTTTTAAATTTTTCATTCTATCTTGTTTGTTTTTGATAAGTGATCTCTCATATTCGCTACTAGTTTCGGGATCGAATTCAGGTGCAATATATTCGAAAGGTAGAATTTCTCTGGGATCTATTTTAATTGTTGTATAATCTTTATTAGTGTTTATCGGCATAATATTACATTGACCGTTTTCATTTTGTACTTTTCCTTCTTTTAAACATACGTCATCATGCCCTACGTTGACTCGTGGTAAGTATTTTTCAGTTAAATTAGTATTAATTAAACTAGTTCTCACTACTTGACGTGTTCGAGCCTTAGTCGTATATTTAGTTTGTTTATTAGTGATTTTTTGTTCCTCATTAAGGTAATGTTGTTCTACACTACGTGCGTTTTTACTCTGCTTAATGGCATGGAATTCGAGTGTATCTTGATCGTTTAATTCGTTATTTTTACTGTGTATCCAAATCTCATCATTTTTATTATTACTGGGCTTCATAAAATTATCACACATTTCTGATAAAATCAATTTATCGAATTGATCTCGAAAATTAAAACCAGCTTTTATATCTCCAAGTTTTTCGTATTTAGGTATATTTGACCTTTCGGGTGGACCTACGATGTATTGATCATAGAATTTTGGTGGGTCAATTTTATCTCAAAGGCTCTCTGTCTTTTTGTTAGTAGTAAGAGTCGTAGCTAAAATTTGATTTTCCTGTGCTTGTTTCTTAAGTTTTATTGCTTTTTGTTCTTTTCTATCCCTTTCCAATCGCTCTATTTCTTCAAGAGTTTTTAAAAAAGGAATGGGGTTCATTATATCATCATCTAATACTACAGCATCGTGATAATATGATAATGTGGCTAGTCGTTCTTTACAAAAGTTTCAACCCAATAAACCGACATCTTTGATCGGAAAATCGTTAGGGATCACATGGAAAATTATAGGTTTTCTTTGTATAGTTATATACGTTGTTCCTTTAGTTAAAACTAGGTTGGGTGTAATTCCGGCAAGATTAATAATTTCACTTGTCTCTACACGTAAGTATTGGTGTTAATGATCTTATTTAATCAGATTCGTGGCCGCACTATTATCAAGCATGAGTGTGATAAAGCGACTTTTCCCTTCTGGGGTTGAGAACCTTATGCTTGTAGGCTCGTCGTCTACGCCAAGTCCCTGGCACGTACCGATGTGGACGGTTTTGATTATGTTGCTATGTTCATTACTTGCGCTGAAACATTCGGTGTAGGGGTTGAATTCTGTCTTTAGGGGCTTACCTCCAAATGACGATTGGGGTGAGGCACCTGCGAGTTTAAATGATGTGGCAAACAGTCATCTCTTGATTGGTACTGATTTTCAAAATTCTGATTCTGATAATTAGGATTGAAACTTCGTTAGTTATAACCATTATTATTATTATTTTTTGGAGGGTTTCTCCCATCCTTGATTATTTCTAGGGTTAAAATTAGTATTCCTTTGAATGTAATAATCACTTGGTTTTCCGTTACTATATTGCCTAAAATTATTCTGATAATAATTAGAGTTTCTCGGCTGATTTTAAATATTCCGATCTCGCCTCTGATTTTGATAATTTCCACGGTAATTTTGTCCATTACTATATTGTTGATATTGTCTATTATTATTTTGATAAATATTATACTGCCTATTAGCGTGATGATTCTAATTGTCAATCTGTTGTTTATTAACTTGTGTTATTTGATGTGATAAAAGAGGCTGGTCAGGGTACCTATTCTGTTGTGGGTATGGGTAATCAAGATCATTTTTAAAATTCCTGCGAGGTAGTACTTGGTATCGTGTGTCCGGGATCATACCCACTCTCATTCGGCTCTTCAATCTCAATGCATACTCGAAGGCATCGGCTAGAGAACCAGGTTTTTTCACATCTATCTGCTGGCTTATCATAGGTGCTTGTCTTTCTATAAACATATCTAATGCCATGTCTTTTATAGAGGTCATAATTTGTGCGTTGTATGTATTGCCTTCATCTTCCATCAAGGCCTTTTCAGCACCGCTCAGCAGTAGGTTTACGTAATCATAATATTCACCAACCGATGGACCTTGTCGTTTGCGAACTTTCTGCAGCTAAGTTTGGTAATAAGCAACGGTTTTTCCTGTCACATATCTTTTTTTTAAATTGGATAATAAATGCTTCGAGGTTTTCGAAATCTTGGCCGCTTACGCTTATGCGTGTGGCACCTCGTAGTTTCTGTAGTAATGCTCTTTCTTATGAATCTTTTTCATCATTTCTGACCCAGCTTTCTCCGTTTCTAACATCTTGTAGATGGGTAATTCTTTTACAAATCAAACGAATTTTGATTTTCACCCGTCTGATTCAGCTGAAAATTTTTTTTCAGTTTCTATATTAAAAAATAAGAGATACTTGTCCAGGGAATTTTTTTTATCGCCTATTTTTAATTTTATAAGTTATAACAAATATCATAATAGTAGTTGGAGACTCATTTTAATCAATGTATAGCTCCAAATCCTTGAGAGCTACAAAATTTTTACCAATGGCACTTTTGTAGCTTAAAAGTTTAACTTTAAGAAAAAATATTGAAAAAAAAAATTATCAAAAAATTAATATTATTATTAACAATTTGATTGTTTCAATCGATTTTTAAATATTGCTTCCAAATTGGATCAAGTTCTTATTATTACCATCGTATTCTGCGTCAAACTTTACTTAAAAATCATGTCATTAAAATATGGAGACTTTTCAATTGTTATTGTTAAAATATTAATTTATGTAGCGCGTAATGATAAAAAAAACTGTTTTTTGAGTATAAAATGATATCTGTACCTCGTATCAAAAAAAGTTGAATGTAAAAGTTGTAGATAATTGAAAGATCCACAACTTTTTTACGTACCATTTGTCAGTGTTATCTCAAAATTTTGTATCATCATGTAAAATAGCGAGAAATTACTATTTTATCAATTATTAAGAGTAATTCTTTACTTGTAAAACGGAGATGAGCAATAATAACTAGGGAAATTAAATTTTATTTATGTAATAAGAATGTGTAAAAAAAACCAAGTAAACATTATGATCGCTTAATATTTATTTATAGATGTAACAAAATTGTGATGTACATGTAAAACTTTTGTACAGTTTTATTACAAAATTAAGTCCCTTAAAAATTTTCACAATATTTGTTTTTCGTGCAAAGAAAACAGCCTCGCTTCTAATTCTTGACGAGAAAGTGGAACCATGCTATGATATTTCAGCGTTTTTTTAATCGTTGTTGCTCTCAAAAATATTTCTGACATAAATTTTTATTCTTCTTAGTAATCATCATTCATAAAATAACGACAAGTGATATTTGGCAGTGATTCTGTGGCCCAATCAAAAAGTTCTAGTGGTGTTCGAATGAGATTGTTAATTCTCTGAAGACTTGCTCTGGCAGCTAGTCGTTTTACAATCCCACCTATTCCGTTGCATGGCCCCTTTCTATGTTAAGTGGGGAAAAAATGCCACTCTGCTGCTCTTTTAAGATCTTCAAAGTGATGAGTGAGATTAATGAAGTTTTTTTTTATTTTATACTGTCCACTCGCATCGTCAGACATGTATATTATTTTACTAACACACGGTAAATTTATTTTAATGAATTCAATCAACCGCTTTTGATATAAATGTACGGCAATAGTATCGTGGTGTAGGCATTCAGAAATGCAAACAAAACTTGAAATTTTTAATTCATTCCAGTCATTTCTATAATAAATTAAAAATGGGTGTTCTGTTGCCTGATCGTTGTTTGAATGTATACCCTGAACCGAATCTTGAATTATGAAAGCATAATTTTCCGAGAAGTCACAAATTTCAATACACTCGTTTTTTTCAGTTTATTTCTCATCTTATTTAAAAAATCTCTTTGTCTGTTAACCAAGAATGAATGAATCAACAGTTTTTGCAAACCTTCACCTAACTTTTGTAAAAATTCTTCAACTAAAGATATTAGGGTCTACGAAGAGGTTCTTTTAGCTATAACCTATTGTTTGTAGGTAACAATTTCAATACATTTTTTTTCAAAAATTTCCTCCAGTTGCTCAATTACATTCGTTACACCTGGGCACTTCTTACAAGAATTTAAATAACAATTAGTCGTTTTGTTTCTGCATACTATACGATCCAGACAACTCTTATAATTGATCAAAGGCAGCTCAAACCGGAAGTAAGTGATTTAAATTTTGCACTACTGACTTATAAACTAACATTTTTATGTATAGGACATACATAAACAGAGGGAGTACCAGAAGCACCTGCAAAAACACAATGTTTTGGCCTTAAGCTAGCAAACTTTGAGAAACTACATATCATAGTTGGATACGTACAAGTAAAAATTTCATACAATTCTTTCAAATTATTTAATACTAGTTTTTTGGAATAGGTACCGATTTGCCATCTACTTTTACCGAAACGTAATCTTTTTTTCCAGGCATATATTGAGTGTAGTCGTCAGACTGGTACAAGCCAACAGTTGTATCGATAACATTATTATCTAGAGATAAATGTTGTTTTGGGTTTGGATCCCCAATGAATCCCTTAACTTGAGCAACATTTTTTGCTATGCCTATCATGTGACGAGTTGCGGAAGAAAATGTGTCCTCAATTTTTTTGTAAGACCACGATCGAAAAATAGTCAAAATTTTAATTTTATGAAGACGGTCGATCGAAGTATTGAAATTTTTTTGCCAAGTACTTATTATCGAAGACTTTTTATCATATACTTCAAGATCATCTGGATCATCTCGGCTCAAATTAAAAATTTTTTTATCAATTACGGACAGTATTTGTTTTGATTTTTCTTCCAAATACCTTTTCAATAATAGCTTTTGTTTTTGGATGGGTAAAGATCCTAAGAAGCTTAATCCTTTGTTAAAAAAATCGACTTGTTCACTTTGCAAAGATGGATTATCTCCCAAAAATCCAGATGTACCGTCACTGCTCCCAACTTTTATATCAGATTCTTCACTTGCCGAATCCTCCTTTTGTAGCGTCTAAAAAAAAAAATTAGATTAAAACATCGACATAAGACTCTACGATAGGTTAGGTACATCTTAACTTAATCTAATAATCAAAATATCGTACGTACCAATTCTGGTAGTTCATTTTCACTTTCTTTTGTATTTTCTTTTTTTAACTTTGATAACTTCAAGCGGCAAGAAGAACAAATTTTTTGTTGTAATGCATCTGATTCTTTTTCGTATTGTTGAAGAAGATGCTATTCAGTGCTCTCGAAAACGGCAGATGATCTGATGTGCAATTTAAATAGGCTCTATAGGGCAAGACGCAGAAACCCCGATAACTCATCAGAATTTCATGCATAATAAATTAACCCCAAGCTGTTTAATCCAATAACCCAACGCACCAATCAGCAATCTCAAAAGCATCATCCAACAAAAGAGTCTTTAACCACATAACCCTGCACTCTTCCTTGCATTCTTTTTTAATAAACGACGTAAGCTTCCTTAACCACATGACCCAAGGTGCTTACTGGCCACCTTATTGATTAACAACACAAAGTCCAATCACCAGGCAACCCGGAGCGCTCACTGGCCGCTGTTCTTATAAAATTAATAAAATGTTGGTTAATAACACAAGCGCCAACCTGAATGTGACTTGTGGTACTTGCTGGCCACTTTATTAGTTAATAAAATGTTACTTAACAATAGTTACTAACTCCTATCACCAGATGACTCAGGGTGCTTACTGGCCACTCTTTTAAACAATAAATTGTTAATAAATAACACAAGCTCCTATCACCAGATGACTCGGGGCGCTTACTGGCCACTGAATAATTAATAAAATATTAATTGATACCACAAGTGCCTGTTACTCGGTGACCTGAGGAGTTCTGGGTCATCTGGTAATAGGCGATTGTGATATTATTTAAAGTGTTATTAGTAAAGTGGCTAGTAAATACCTTGGATCACATGGTGATAGGCGCTTATGTCATTAATTCTGGTTTTATTAATTTGTAAAAAGGGTAGTAAGTGCCCTGAGTCATCAGGTGATAGGCACTTGTGTTATCAATTTACACTTAATCGTTAAATGAAATAGCTAATCAGTGCCTCGGTTCACCTGGCGATTGAAGCTTGTGTTATTTATTAACAGTTTATTACTTAAAAGAGTGGCCAGTAAGCACCCTAAGTCATCTAGTGATAGGAGTTATTAACTGTTATTCAGTAACATCTTATTATTTAATAAAGTGGCCAGTAAGTACCGCAAGTCACCTTGTAGTAGGCGCTTGTGTTATTAACCAACATTTATTATTGGGTTAGATAGCTTGAGGTTAATTTATTAACGTACTATGCATAAAATTTCGTTGATTTATCTGGGTTTTTACGTCTTGCCCCATTTGACCCATTTGAATTTCACGTCAGATCGTCTGCCATTTTCGAGATTGAAAAACTCCTTCAAGCCCTCGTAGTAGACGTTGCCATCCATGCATAATATTAATTTTGTGTACATACTACTGCATACAATAAACACTGCGTGGCAATGAACGCCATATAATTTATTATCTAATTTTTAAGACCGTATTATTCTATTCTTAAACGTTTTTATATGACGTCTTCTGCCCTCACTATGTTTTCAAAAAATTTTTTGTTCATCATTTTTTCATCATACTACAGCAAGATCTCTTGTTAAATTTTTCTAAGCCACTTGTATGCATTTTAAAGTTGTAAGTTCTCAAAATTTAAAATAATGATCTTCTTATGATTCTTATTCTTGTACTACTCAATGATTACTGCGTTATTTTTAATTCACCTAAGCGTCAGTATTCCCTGAAAGCAAGTCCTAATAATAATGATTGAGTAATATATAATTAAAAACCGTTATAAACTCATAAAACTGAAGTTCGGAACGTCCCGGGAACGAAATTTGTAAATTGAAAAAATCACTTTTAAAATAATTCATCGCAAAATACCCAAGAATATTGTGAATAAATACCAAAAAAACAAATAAGTCGCAAAAAAGTTAAAAAATGATGTTTTAACCCGAACGTAATAAGCATAATTTACTGCAAAGGATCCGCTAAAAATAAAAGACATTGTTTATTATTATATATAGAATGTGTTAAAAATATGTATCGAAATCATGGAGTAATTTCATGGATGTCAATCGGCCACAAGCTCACATGACCTAACTCATGAAAAATACTAGGTGGGTGAACTTGATTAAAGATTGTTTTACTATCGAATATGTGTAAAAATGTTGTACAAAAAATAAATTATTTCAAACAAAAACTTTTTGTCTTTAAAGTTGGAAAAATTGAAAGAAATGAGAACGTATCATTACTGTGATAAAATGACTGTTAAATGGCGAGAGTGTGATCAGTTTGCCTCTTCTAGTTTCTATGCCTATAAAAATTNTATATATATTTTATATATATATATATATATATATCTTCTGGCTTTTTTTTATGCTGTGAGAGCGGAGACAGCCAGGGCTCGAGTCGGTAATTCGTGCAATGTTGACTGGGTAATAGGCGTTTCTCACCATGCCAAACTTAAAAAAATTATTTATTGTATTCAATAATTTTAACTTATTTTCATGTAAGTGTTGTTAAAAGATAATGTGAAGAATATGCCTCATAAAAAAATGTGTGAAATGATTATAGTGCGTGTATCAGGTGTACACCAATAAAAAAAACTCAAGTAACCTAATTGTATACTTTATCGCTCTCTAGTCATTTTAACTCTTATTATTCAATAGCAAATTAAAAATGAAAAAAGATATGACGCTATTATAGTTTCCATCAGAGCAAGATGCTCTTTTTTTTACTTGCATTTCTTAATGCTCTTCCTCATTTTAAAGCGGTTTTTGTAATATATTTTGTACAATGTATAAAACACTTATATGTAGTACTAGCTGTTTTTGAGTGTTAAATTATTTGAAATGTGTGCTGCGACGTAAAAATTAAAATATGTTCAAGAATGAAGAGTACGAGGATCCTCAGCACAGAGGTGGAAGGATTTTTAATGGAGAAGACGTGAATGATAGCATAAGTAATCGAGTTAGATATGTTAAGTAAGAAAGTTTTAAATAGTTAGATAAAGTGTTTGTACAGCCGCGATATTCTGCGTATAATTTTTTTATTACTTCTGTGTGTTAATGAGGTGGATAGTTTAGGGTAGTAGTGCAGAGAAAAATAAACCTGAAAATAACAGATGAACAGTTATTAAAAAGTGATGTTGCACTAAATGATGGTGATTATCAGACATGCTGCAAACTGTACCGCTCTCTAAGCACTCTTGCTTATTTTTGTATGGGTTTTGCTCGTGCGTAGAACGAAGATTCTTTTTTTTTTTGTGACACAGTTAGAAGTTTTTTTTTTTCCAAAGAACCTATTAATTATTACAGCTACCAGTGAGTGACCCAGGTTGTGTGGTAATTGGCACTTGCGCTATAATTTGTTGTTTTCTTATTAACTATTACAGCTGTCAGTAAGCGCCCTGGGTCGTGTGGTAATTAGCACTTGCGTTATTTCATTTATTTTATGAATAAATAAAGCAACCAGAAAGCATTCCAGGTTGTGCAGTGGTTGGTGCTTGCGTTATTTTCTTTATTTTATTAATAAAAACAGTGACCCGAAAGAACTTCAGGTTGTGTGGTGATGAGCACTCGCGTAATTGATTAATAAATTTAATTAATTATTAAAATGACTATTAAGCGCTTTGACACTTGTGTTAGTGTTAATTTTATTATTTTTATTTCTACAGCGACCAGAAAACGCCCTGATATTTTATTTCATTAATTTTATTAATAAATAAAGTGACCAGAAAGCACCTTGGGTTGTGCGGGGGTAGGCACTTGCGTTAGTATTTATTGTATTATGTTAATTTTTACAGCGACCAGTTGTACCATTGAATTTTCATCCCCGAATCAACGTTTTCACGTTGACTCGAAGCCGTCCTAATACAACGCACTAAAACACCTCCGATCACATACGACACCTAAAACGACTAAACTCTGCGATCCAATACTCTCTCGAACGCCTTGGCTTGGCTCAGCTCTGCTCTTCCGATGTAGACTCCTTACCTAAAGGAAGTCCTGCCGCGAACTGTCCGGCGGGAGGTGGACAGTTCCTGAGGGAAATGATCAGGATGTGAATATTTCACGCTCATATAAATAAAGACTCTAACACGAATTTCACGCTATACTACTCTTTATTTTATTTACAATAGATGAATACTTCTAAAGAATCGATGCTACCTCCGGTGCTAACTCGCAATTCGCAGTACACACACACATGGTTGCTCTCATACCCAGCATTCGAACACCTACCTACCCCTACATGCACACGTAAAGACCCAAAGTTCCCGCACCCAGAACTTCACACTCCTGAAGTCCAAAGGAGGACCAGCACCGAAGCGACGAACATCCGGCTTGCCCGTGAGAATTCCCGATCGTACCGTAGCACCTGTACCCACGAGTCACCCCGGTATTATCCCGGTGCCAAGAGCACCCATACTTGTTTAATTACGCCCTGTAGCCGGACAGGTGGCCGCACGCCGGCTGCCAAGGCTCAGGTGACGCTTAAAAAGTAACGCACAGGAACTTTGTCCTCTCACAACAGACCATCGCCCCCTCGCCGACTGCTGTCACTCGGACGCCGCTTTACGAATCCCGCTTCACACACACACGATTGGCCCACTTTACGAATCCTGCTTCACACACACACGATTGGCCCGCTTTACGAATCTCACTTCACACACACACATATACACGATTGGCCCCCCCACCTCGAAGGCTACTCTTGACTGATCCAGGTCCCACAGGGCGCCCACAGGCGTGGCGATCAGTCACTTGCGCTCCCATCCTGGAACTGGCGTCGTCACCTCGGACGGTCCAGATCACGGGTCTCATTCTCTCTCTCTCTTTCTCTCTGACACACTCGTACCCACTCTCCATTACCCGCACATCATCCTTTATACTTCCCAGTCACGCTTTCCACACACGCCCGCACTCCGTGGTCCTCACACCGTCCCTTCATGCTTCCCAGTCTCTCTTCCTGCACCCGAACGTCTTCCTCTCGAACAAACTAATTCTCGCTTTCTCACTCTTTTAGCAATCTCAACCCCTCGTTTATACTTCTTACTTTTCTTCACAACCCCAGTGAAATCCCCAGTACCTTCAACCACACATACTCATCCACATGCCCGCTTTTCACACTTACCCTCAAAACATCCTACACTCGCAACACCTCACCTTGGCGCCACATACTATGTCCTTCTCCCTCACTTCCCCACTACTCTCTAAGCTTACCACGCACTACGCGAAATACCTCCAGGCCCCCATATCCAGGAAGTTGTCAGCGTAGTGTCCTCGCAAGGTCGCCCACTGCCATCCTGCTTCTCGTGATTGTGTAGTCTTTAGCCAGGCTGCAGATGATGCTTCCCGTAGATCGCCAAGAGCTGATGACGGACGTAGGTTAAACGACGTCTTGATGGCGCAGCCGCTCTACATACTTCCCTCTTGAAGGCCCATCAAGGAGTTCTCTCAGTCTCGCTGCTCGCGTCCTACTGCCTCGAAATCTCTTCTATCTCTTTCTTTCCCCTATTTCTCTCATACGACTTAGCTCGCACACATCTCGTTTTCCCCTTACCTAACGTATATACACAAACTCCTTATATTCCCGGTGCATTACAATTTTACAAAAGACACATAAACAAAAATACAATCAATAATTACAATAATTGCTACAAATCGACAACTCATCTATTTCCCCACCAATCTACCGATTCACACTAAAATGTATACGTATAGATATACCTGCGCACACAGTATTAACGTTAACACCACTTTTAGTCCTTTAATTACATATTTTTTCTTATTATTCTCGCATTTCCCGCTCGCGCTTTTCTTTGTTCTTCTCACTGGTTATGTCTCCGTCGTCCCTCCTCTTTCCTCGCATGAAACATAACAAAACACAAACACATGTACACAGGGCATTAAAACGAGCCTAAAACATCAAATTTTACGAAAAGCCAAGTTTTGGTGTTTTTCGGCTAAAAATGAAAAATTATCTCGTCATACAGTAGGCAAAAATAATCAGTAACCCAAAAACCTGATGACTTAGGACGTATACTGGTCACTTGATAAAGTAATAAAATAACCAAAATATTGTATGTGCTAATTACCACAAAACTTGGTGCGCTTGTTGGACACTTAAATAATCAGTAAAACGTTACGTAACAACAGCAGCGTTAATAACAAAATAAAACGTTATACCTACTAGCAACTTCATAAATTAATAAAATAACAACAAATAATCCAAGCGACAATTATTAAGCAACCCAGGGTGGCTGCTGGCCACTTGATAAATAATCAAAATAATTAATACAAGCGCCAATCACTAAACAACCTGAGCAGTCTACTAGCGACTTATTAAATTAACAAACTAACAATAAATAACAAAAGTGCCAATAATCAAACAACCTGAAGCGCTGACCGTCCACTTAATAAGTTAATAAGATTAAAATAAATAATATAGGCGTCAACAATAAGGTAACCCAGGATGGATACTGTCTACTTAATAAATTAATAAAATAACAAAAAATAGTATAAAAATTACCAAGTTACCCAAGGCACCTACTGTCCACTTAATAAATTAATAAAATAATATATAAAATATACGCTAATTGCCAGAAAACTCAGGACGCTTACTAAAAACTACCCTAAAAAAAAATTTGAGATTATATATTTTTTTTTTAGTGCTATTTGTGTACTATATAAAATGATAATGTAGAGAACCAAACGCGTATTAGCTGTACGATTATTAGATGTACGAAATGACAAAGTATATTCTCACATTTTTGTACTCCTATTTTGAAGATAAGGTATATTAGAGCAACCATACTGGTTCCATATTGGAGAGACTTCGAAGGGTGTCAGCTGTACACTTAAACCCTTGTATTCTGCATGCAGCTGTTACATGAAAATTGATGTGCACCTAAGTCAATGCATTACAGTAGTATGAAATATTCAGAGACGTTAATACAGTCATATTGACTTGCTCTAATAATGTGTATGGATATATATTACCAATTTAAAACTTGAGGTAATTATAGCGACAAATATATTGGCAGCTGTACATTTTTGGCTGAGCAGCAACAGCTGGAATGTATTATATACCTATAGTGCAACGACAAGAGTACAACATTACGATTATCCTGTTTACTCACTCAGAAATAAATAAGCCAGCCATCAAGTAACGTTATTTTACAACCTTAACGGAAAAAATTAATGTAAAAAATCGTAGGAAACCGTAACTTTCTGTGATTTACTGTGAAGTTTGGTTGGATTTCGGACCACAGTTACAGTTTTTTTACGTTTTGTTATGTTTGATTATAGTCTACTACGACCCAACACATTATCTTACAACTTGTTACATTTTATTATAATCCTAAAAAGATACTTGAATCTCGTGAAAAAGCAACTGTAGTAAGCTCTAATAAACTGTAAGGAAGTGTCATCATCTGTAATATTTTATCACAGCTTACAGTTTTTTGCAGTTTATTACACTTTTTTATATTTTGTTATAACAAGTAACTTTTAGACACATTTCCTCAAATTTTCGAATAAAATTTGCCTTAAATGAAAAAAAAATTTGAGTAAGAATTATGAAAAATTATACGTGTAATAGTATGTAGCACATCATATTAAAACGTAAAGAAAATGTAAGAAAACGTAACACAACATAATAAAATGTAAAAAACGTCCGAAATCCATGATAATATTACAGTTTCTTACATTTTCTTGCGGGTAACGGCATATTATTACACATGTTTACTTTTTCTTGCAAATTTAGTGCAGACTGATTGTTTCTCATATCGAGATTGAGATCACCATAGGGATAATATTGTGAATTTAAATAGAGTCTCACATTTCTTATGTTACAGTGATCGAACTTGCTAGCACTAGCAGCTCTCTGATTCTTTTGGTTTGTTTGAAAAGCCAGTATAACATAACGTGGCTTTTCCAACTAATTGGACGTCTTGACTGTCCAGATATGCTTAGATGTGGTGGGCAAGAGTGGATATTCATAGAGCTCTCAAGTACGGAAGCTCATAGATATCAATTTGTCTTTTTGCAAATAATTGAGCAGACGAACTTTATGAGAATCTGATATCACTACATAAGGCATAAGCCATTCGAGCTTTAGTATTACTATTTTAAACTCTTCCCAAGTCGGTTGTTTATTAGCATTTGCAGCAGGAATAGCACCTTGAACAACTGCATTTAAATCATTTCTCGATCTCGTTAGTATAACTTCATGTTTGACATTAACAACTATCTTTTGATAATCTTTAGCAAAACCTTAAACCATGCTGAGGGGAATCAAGACATCAAAGCAGCTGCCCTCCGTTAGACTTGAAGCGTGAGTTCCCTTCCAACCTGCATTCTGACTCAATACGACTTGATCTGGACTAAGTGTTAACAAATTTTTCATGAGGGTTGTTAGACCCACATTTTTACACTTATCTATATCAATAGCGTTCATCTCATACCTAATTTCTTCAAATAGGTGGCAAACGGCGTTATTCACCAGCTCAGTATTCGTAGATGCTGTATTTCCGTCTGCTTTAACTAATTTTCCATAAATGTGTAACGAGCTGCGAGATGGTAGGCGAATTGATATACGGATTTCATCACTGTTACCATAAGTTGCGGAGGCGTATGGCTGATGAGCATGAATCTCATATTGTGCTATGGATTCATCAAAGGCGACAGGAGACTGAATGCCTAGAATTTCTTCCATGTTTTACGGAATAACACAAGAATATGCAAGTTAG
This sequence comes from Copidosoma floridanum, assembly GCF_000648655.2. Next base: position 1,095,108 of record NW_019379863.1, on the reverse strand, counting down.
TTTCCACCACGGCCTTTTATTTTGAATCCTAAACTTTTCAGAAACTGAATGTTTTGACGTGTCAGTTGTCTTTAAAGTGTTAACAGTTTGACTGTTTGTTGTCGACTGACTGCTGGAGCACATGTTGAACTACTTATATAGCTTTAAGTGTTGTATACGATCCCCATTATGATGAAGGTTTTATATGTAACCTCACGGTTATGACTTCTCCACGAAAGTTTACTAAATTACCGTCCTGATCGACAATGCGTAGTTGTATGTAGTCGATGAAGCGTCCAACAATTGGTAAATATATAATTTGTGATGGTACTTCGATGATTTTATACCTGGTGGTACAGCTGGGAAAAATTCGTGAATTGTATGAACTTTTTCTCCGTTTATATAGGCTCCAGTAGTAATATTACACTCAACTCTCAGTGCGTTAACTTTGAGAATAGCTACAGGTAAATCTAAACTGTGGGTAGTGCTATCTTCAAGAACACGTTCAGTGAAACCCAAAAAATGAGCTATAGAATCTTTTGGTCTAAAATCAATTGTATGAGTACAAGTAATTTCGTTATGGAGTGTATTATTGTTGGGTTTGATATCAATAGCTATATCGTTAGGCTGTAATGCGTCAACTAAAAATGAATCGATATCTCAAATTTCGTAGCTGCCTGTTGGGAAAATGACTACTTGATCAGCCACGTAAAATTTATTACTACCAACGTCAATATTTAAAATCGAATTGAATGTTAGGAGTTCTACGAAGCTAAAAACGTAGTTATGTTTCGATGATAATTTGATAAGTGGAAAATATTGTGCTTCCAATGCAGAAGAAGTTCTAGACAAACTTAGTGTCAATGTTTCTTCCATGACTTCTCAAAAGTGAATGAATGATTTTGCGCTACGACATTACCTTATATACTTTTTGAGAGAAATTTTAAGCACAATTGACCACAATTTTGAGAATCATAATCTTGATATTTTACGTGGTTATACTTGATATTGCCAACTCCCAAGTATAGCATTAAATCGATAGGTGTTTGTAGATCACCAAAACTGTCAAAATACACAACATCATTACCGCGTTTTTGAAACGCCACCCAGTGTGTTCCAGGACCATCTTTATTATCACCATTAACTGTAGCAATTTTGCGATAACAAGGTCCATCAACAGATAAGTCATTTCGCATAAATACTCCCCGGAAATTAGGGATTTTTAACTTTTTAGCATATTTCAATAAATCAACATTCGTCAGAGCTCTAGTGGGTAGTTTTACTTCAAGCTTTTTTTTTCTTTTTAAATCTTTTCCAGCATATGACTTCAAGTATACACCTAATCCAGTTTTATTTGGTTGAAATCTTAGACCTTTACCAAGTGCAATGGCCTCCATAGTTTTATTGTGTCTTTGGCTTTCTTGTAGTTGCTGTTTAGCAGCCTTACTTGCACTTATAATTTTTAATATTCCAGCTACACCATTAGCTGGGGCACCGGTTTCTCTCAAACCAGCAATTAAGTTTATTAGAGGTAGAGCACCACCAGTTCGAGCAGGAAGAGGTAAGATACGTGGTATTTTTACATTTTTCTTACCACCTGCTTTCTTAACTGCATAACGTGCCCTCTTTAAAGCTGAAGTAATAACCTTGTGTGCATCTTTGCTATTTATTTTCCGTGATGCAGCCTTAATAACTATACTCAAAGCAGTGCATGGTTTCTTTCTCTTACTTTTCACACCTGCTTTTTTCCCAATACTCGAATCTCCGGGCCTTGACTCTCTGCCAAGCTTTTTCAGCTAATACTCTATCTGCTGAATTTCTAGCCTCGATGTTTTCTCGATTCTGAGAATAGGCTATATCGTGTTCCTTGCATGGTGCGTCTAGTGGATTTATTCCCCGATCACCTCTAGCCAGACGTTTGACAAGTTTAGTGCCAGGACCGCAGTACTGGTAGCCTGGTATGAGTAACTCTACAGGTATAGTATATTACTCACCTAGGGAGGAAAAATAAATAATGTCTCAAATCGCAGGCAATTGACGCCCGAGGCGAAGCTGAGGGCAGTAAGCATGTGATCTGAGGGATTCTCTGTTTCTTATCGTGGGTTGTATACGATTTTTCGTCAATACTGCGCCGAGAAAAGGGATTTTCGTTCTATGAAGCGGAACAAAAGTTCTTACTGTTGGCGCAGTATGATAAAAAAGTATTTATAACCCTATTCAAAAGACCAAGACCACTTTTTAGTGGTTGAATCACGACTGAGCACCTTCGTCTAAAAGCATTGTATTTATGGGGTATAAAAGCATTGCGCATTCAATTATCACATTAGTCGTTATCTAGCCATCATACCGTGCAGACATGCAGTTCAAAAACCAATCTATAAAATTGCAAGATCCAAACTTTGATGCTGTTGTGAAAGAGGAAAAGCGTTCGAATCGGCAGGGTGAATTACTCCTAGACAATATTCGAGCCGTATTCTGTGGTCCATCAAATTGTGGTAAGACAAACAGTCTACTAGCACTAATAGTAGACCCCAATGGATTAAGGTTTGAAAACGTCTATTTGTACTCAAAGTCGCTTAATCAGCCAAAGTATGAATTTTCGAAAGAGCTGCTGGAGACCATAGATGACATACAATTTTTTTGCATTCAATGAACATGAAGCAGCAATATCTCCAGATAATGCACTACCCAACTCTATCATGATTTTTGACGACATAGCTTGTGAAAAGCAGGGTAATGTAAGAGCTTTCTACTGTATGGGAAGACACAAAAATGCAGACTGTTTCTATCTATGGGAGTCATACGCACAAGTACCAAAACGCCTTGTAAGAGACAATGTTAATCTTTTAGCTCTATTTCGTCAAGATAAGCTGAATTTGAAATATGTGTATGATGATCATGTGAACTCTGACATGTCGTATACCCAGTTTGAAAATCTCTGCACAAACTGTTGGAATGATGATAATCATGGTTTCGTTGTCATCGATAAGGATAAAAAAATGAATAGTGATCGATATCTCAAAGGTTTTGACAATTTTACTAGAAATAAAGGTCGCACATAGTGTACTACACTCAGTCTACTCTGAGACGTTGAAGCATCAACATGTACAAGGGAGAAAAAGATGTTCTTTATCAGCTGGTGAAGGCCAGAGAAGCCGTCAAAAAGAATTATCAATTATTGAAATTTGGAAAAGATAAGGTTGAAAAAGTTCTCAATATGACCTTTAAACCTATTACTGATCCTCTTCTGGAAATTATCATTAAAACGAGAACAATACAAATGATTTTGTAATTCCTAATGAGCCACTACCTATCAAACAAATGAAAAAAGAGAAATACAGCGACGATAATATGATGTTTGAGTCTGCAGTTAGTCAAAGCGATGATGATGGTGATGATGAAATGAATGTTACCATTCAACCTCTTGACAATGTGTATTTACAAATAGTTGATGAAAATAAAAGAGATTTATTAAATTTGGTTTATGGAGTGCGAAAACAAGGTGGATCATACAAACTTGGTAATTCATCGATAAACTTTGAAAATAATCAAATTCAGAGGGAAAAGTTGAGCTTTTCAATGAGTGATGGGTTGATGGAGCTACTTGTGAAAAAACATCCTGATAGATCTCGTATGACCGAAGATGATTTGGAGAAATATTACTTGCTTTTAAATTCTGCATACAATAGTAATAAATTTAATGAAATCATAGATCCAACGTTTAATTTTATTGCTAGCAAAAAAGGCGGATCATTGTTACTTCATTGCAAAATTGCTAAAACAATACAGCAAGTAGATTGTGTGCACTGGGACGATCCAAGTGAGCTAGTAGACCACCTTTGATTACTCATAGCAGAAAGATCTGCAGGAAATCCTAGCCATGACAATGAGATAATATCGATTATTTAAGAGTTGCGTGAAGCTGGGTATATATACTGAAGCTGGCAAGCATTCACGTTAGTAGCAAAATGAGCATCGACGTGTTTGGACATAAGAGTGAAGGTGATAGTCAAGGTCATCCTGGTCCTCCAGGTGTTGGCTATAAACTCACTACAGATGCACAAAATGATATTGAACATAAAAGACTGTGCAATGTTGCAGCAGCTATCCAACAAAATGATGCAGTGAATCTCAACACTTTTCAGAAAGAAATAAAATTGGTGAGGGATGAGCAACGTAAAAAGCTAAGCAATTACAGTGATGTGTGTGCTAAAAAAATTGCAAACTTGGAGTGGGAAATAAATACGATCAAAGAGGTGTTATCTCAGATCTCTTTTCCAGAAAAAAATTAAACCGGATACAAAACTAATAATTTAAGTCTCATTTACTTATCAGCTGTCAATGAGGATGGATCGTAAGAAGGAAGTTATTGCGGAAGAGCTCCACAAACCGGCTCGTCGTCACTATCCACGACGAAAGTATGATATCTGAGGTTCTGATGAAACATGGCAGGCCGATCTTGTAGAAATGATACCCTATGCTCGTAAAAATAAAGGTCATAGGTACATGCTAACTGTAATAGATGTATTTTCAAAGTATGCATGGGCTGTACCTGTGAATACAAAGACTGCTGAAGATGTTACAGCAGCAATGAAGTTTGTATTACGAGTCGAGTACCAAAAAGTCTGCATACCGACAGGGGTAAAGAATTTTATAATAAAAGTTTTCAAGACCTCATGCAACAATATAACATCAATCTCTATTCGACATCATCTTTCATCAATCCTATGACTTTTTTATTCACGAGAGGCAGATCAAATTGATTAGTCGATGGATAGTTTGATGTGTCAAATTTATCTATGTCTTGCTTCATAACTTCGTAAATATTTTGACCAGAAATTTCATATATCAAGCTGTCAGTGTCGGTGTATAGCATTTTGCATTTATCGAAATATTTCTTCATGTATGAATAATGAAAATCATGTATGAGAGTCTTCGATATGTCGAGTACACTCAGACCAACATATATTGGTTTTCTCACGCTAATTTCTGTATGAGCAAGCTGTATAGCCACAAGATTTCCTGCAAAAATGGAGCGACTGTGGAAGTTTGGTTGGGCTATAAGTGCTTCTGCGCTGTATCGTCCTCCCCACTTGTTTACGAGTTTAACATCTACTCGCTTCCACTCGTTCTCCATAGTCTTACCATACACAGCGTTGATCATGAGTTTGAAGAAGAGATTTTGAAACTCATTTTTACTCTGTTTCCTCTTCTCTGTGTTGAGATCAACGTATGGTTCGAGCCATGGACTTTCTCTAAAACGCAAGACTCTATGAACTTTCTTGAGCACTAGTCCATGTGCGAGAGCCTGTTTCAATGCCTTATGGTGTGTGACATATCGTTCTTTATCATACAAAGTCGTCATGAGCTTTTGCTGCTTGGACCGAGGTGGAGCCATATGTTGCGGACAGAGAGGTAAATCCTTATGTTCATCGTGGATAGCTACTGGATATTCCAGATCTACTTCCAGTATGTGGCCATATCCATCATCATCTGGTATTTCGAAGAAGTTTGACTCTGTGTCAACCCAGTGGAAGTCTCCTTTTGGCAACCCCTGCGTCAATGCTCATCCATACAAGTTGTTTGCATCAAAGTACATGAGATATTTGTCTTCAACCTCTGGATTGTAATCCTCCATGTACTCATTGTTGGCTTTGGCGTAGTGGTTACAGCACTGGTTCACACCTCCTCTGATACCTTTTGCCACAAACAAAAGCATGTCTATACCTGTAAGTAGCTCTAATTCGACTCGGGTGAGCTTGAGCATGGTGTCCCACGTTAGACCGGGCGTGGTGTAATACTGTGCAGGATCTATCTCGTATGCTGCCAAGCATGTGGAGCAAAAATTCTCAAAGACATCTGCCAACAGCAAAACGTCGGTCTTCAAGTAAAAATCAGAGCATTCTCCGAGCGTTTGAGTCTGGAATGTTCTCCATACATTCTGTGCATGCTCGTAATCTGCATCGAAAATTTCACTTTTGTTTAACTTGCTGTGAAATGCAGCTTTAGAGGGAAGCTCTCTTTCTCTCAGCTTCTCTAAAGCACTCACATAATCGTAAGGGATATTATATGTGTATATAATACACTAAGGATCTACAAACATGATATATATAATACACCCTTTCTCAGCAAAATAATCGAAACGAATCGATGAATCGGAAATTGGTGTCACTGCCCTTTATGTGCTTCGTGAATGAAATGTACTTCTCCTTGTTCTCAGCTATAAGATTGACACGTCCCTCGAAGTCTTCACTGGTGGCCAACTCTTTGATGATAAAGTGCGAGTTGCAGCCAGTGAGATTATGGAATATCACTGGAATGAATCTTGAATTCTGATAATTGATGTTGTAACTTTTGTGTGCAGCATCTCTAAATTTTCTGGTCAGATGACAATGATCCCGCTCTTTTTTCTCATTTTTTCCACATGAACTACCACAAATATGACAATCTTTAGCGTGTCTGAACTCATTCTCTTCTGTTTGAGTCAAGATCATTGGCTTTGGATTCTCATATAATTTTTGCAGGATACTTGCAATAGCCCTTAGTTCTCGAACGAACCATTCTGCTGGAGTCTCCAAATCATCTTCTCTTCGGTAACTCTTGTAAACTGATTGGCTGTTGTTAAAGCTACATTTTACATAATAACCTATACTATAGGCTTGAATCTTCTGATATGCGCGTACGTCATTCTCCACAGGCTCAAGTAAACACTCAAAGTCCGCATGGATGACGTAAGGGACTTTTTCAGCAGAATTAAAGTTACTGAACTTGAGAATGTTGTTTCCTTGAATTGGTAGCTTTAGTCGACACTTTTTCACATTAGCACAGTCAGTTTTATGGTTCTTGAGCTTATCTTCACTATAGAAAAAATGTAAACATCTGTCACAAACCCAACATTTCCACATTTTCTTAGATATCTAATCTACCACCAGCCTGGAAAAATTTTTAATCCATACATAGTGGGTTTTTAGTTCTGGTACATCTTTATCCTCTTCTTCTTCATTGTCTTCATCATTGTAAGAATTCTGTACAAGAAGCAGGTTTACATGATAGTCTTTTTTCGCAGTGGTAATGTGACATGGTGAAATCGAATGTTTATTACCATATTTTCTTAACATGTACACATTTACAGAAACAGGATTTTGTTTCTCAAACTTTCGGACTTGCTTCAATGAAACTGGGAACTCTATCCCATTGAAGATCAGCTCATTTTTATATGGCTTATAACGATTCACTCTGTATGAATGACAAGTTGCTGGGTGTAGAGCAGATAGCACTGCCCACATGAAACACTTTTTATCACTATTTTGCACATTCACACAAGCTTCATTCTCCTGTACATCATCTGGCAATAGAACAAATAAATTTTCTTTCATTGGATTATACTCGTTGATATTTATAATCAAACTTATTATCTGCTGTAGTGTCCAACCAGAATTTCTCTCTTTAAACTCTTTCATTTGATGCATTAAGAGGTGTTTGAGGTTCAAATCAAACTAACCATCATCTATGTTTGTTGATCTTAAGACTTCAACATTTTTGGTATTAAAATGCTTCTGATCGATAAGTTTTGCATCATTTCTCTGTATCCTGTATTCTGCGGCAAGCTCAAAATTAATCTTTACAGCAATGTGTTGTTCTAGAGCACTTGTAACTTTCGACACAATAACAGCTCGGGCATCATCTAAGATGGAAACAATGTTTATATATCCACGATTGATTATCACACCTGTAGCTATACGATTCTTGCACGCTGATGGTTAATCTTTCCACTGCACACTGGGACTATCTACACTGTTCGATGTACTAGAATGATCTGCGCTGTCACTGTTTTGCCTATTAACATTATTTGGTGCACTAAGATCATCTGCACTGTTCTGCACACTAGAATGAACTACACTGTTTTTGACACTATTTTGTTCACTACACTGCTGCTGCAGCTCAGGAAGGTGCCGCTGTATTTCTCCTCCGGTCTTCCTCAGTAAACTGGTCAACTTATCTTGAACGCAGAGCAAAGTAGCCCAAATGAATTCGCAGGATTGCATCTCCCCTCTCGATAATGACGTCAAAACATACTTTTCTAACGCTCCAAGCACTTGATTGGTCAACTCCAACCATCTTTGTAGATCCTCATTATCTGCGTCAGCAATCTGTCTCAGGGATTTTTGCAGCAAATCTGCAGTGTACTTAAAGTACTGAACGTTTATGATATCTACGAATGAAACGAAATATTATAAGAGAGAGGAAGATACTATCGGTGGGAGGAAGCCTCCATCCACCAAACTCCCTAAAAAATGATTTTATGAAAAAAAATCTCCTTACCATATAAGGAATAATGATCTCTAAAAAGAATAAATGTAGCTCTATCTATAGCTCTGACTCCCACTTTACTACTTAAAATGACAAAGTACAACGATAATTCTTAGACAGTGCTAATAGCTCTGCTCACATTGACCTTTTTGTACAGACTGAGCCTCTCTGTTTTCTTCCGACTTTTTTTATACTTACTACTCATCCCCACTCCTCAAAATGTTAGTGGGGGTGTGATATAAGCAGCCTTGACTCAACTTCTGAATCAGATCGAAATAGTGGGGGTAAGGAGTGGGGATAAAGAGTAGGGTACACAAAGTAGGGGTGAAAATTGATGAAGAGTGTGGGTGTGAGGAGTGGGGGTAAAAATGGATGCAGAGTGAGGGTGTAAGGAGTGGGGGTAAAAATTGATGGAGAGTGGGGGTAGTAATTTATGAGGAGTGGGGGTAAAATTGACGGAGAGTGGGGGTAAAAATGTATAATTAGGAGTGAGGATAGATGGAATATAAGAAGCTGGTTAGAGCTAGAGAGCTAAGTTGACAATGACCTGGTCAAGAGATCAGATTTCTTTGATCATGGACTACGTTGTTGATGTTCAGGGCTTTAGAATATCCGCTAACATTTTTATTCCAAAAGAACTTGTTATTTTACCTTTGAAGGAAAATACTCAACCAGCAGCTTTCTATTTTACTGCTGCATGTCAATGGACTAAGCTCTTACATGAGGAACGTATGGTTAATACTTGGCTTGAGAAAAACTTTTATGGTATACCCTGGGATTCGGGAAGCACATCTTACTCTAAAGTGATTTTTGTAATTCAATATTTCTTAAAGAATGCCAACACCATTTATGTTAGAGGATTGGAGAAAAATGACTGGTTGAAAGAAATACTGTCAGAGAAGTAAGTACTTCAAGCAATAATATACAATATTCCATTTAATGTTAACTCTACTATGTTTTAGACACATCTGTAATTCTGAAGATTTGGGTTGTCCCACTATCAGTAAAATAAACAAGGAGTATGAAGCATGCTTTGTTCATCAGTTATGCACGAAATATGTTTGTGCTGACAAAAATGCCTCTGCTCTAAAGGGATGGTTACTCACTTTAAGAGAAACAGTGGATAATGTAAACCACTCTGATGATGATGATTTGTAAAATAAATAATGTAAAATTTTATAGTAAAATTTAAAAAAAGAAAAAAAAGAAAGAAGAAAGGAGGAGAAAATATATGGTTGTTCTCCACTGGTAGGGGCGGGGTCGGGGCTCCTACCACTTTCTTTAAATATTGAAGATAGATTTTCTCTGACTGTGGAACAAGAATTCAATTTTTACATAAGAATCATTAAGATATGAATTGATTTTCCTTCTAATAAAGATATAACCGTAAAATATTCTAAAAGAATTCATACGATCATTAAAAAAGAATTTTTTCAGTATTACTGAATAATTTTATGTGATACTATAAAATTAAAGCCAACTTAATTTCAAGTGAAACATAATATTAAATCTCAAAGATAGTTAGTACAAAATACCTAAACTGTAATTAAGTATCTGATCAACGCTGGTCTAATGGATAAAATACTTGCCTCTTGAACAGACGAATACGAATATATGAATAAGCATGAAAAAGTATAGGATGTACATTTTTTGTATGAAGTTTACTATCAAACTTATGAATTATTCAATAATCAAGTGTCTCAAACTCCACAATATTATCCCTATGGTGATCTCAATCTCGATATGACAAGCAATCAGTATGCACTGTTGTATGACATGTATGCTTATTTTCAGAATTCATATTATGGTAAATTCCCCGCACCTTTGTTAAACAGGTATGATTTTCTGAACGTCGCGCCTTTGATTGTGATTGATTGCTCCAAGCAAAATGACTCACTGAAAAATGCTCCAGTAGATCTGCGTTTCGAATTTGAATCTCACGCTAATTGTCCCGTAAATACATCAGCCTACTGCCTAATTCTACACGATCGTATTGTTCAATACAGTCCAATGAGTGGAGACGTTAAGAAACTCATGTAAAGCTATGAAAGCTCATGCATAGCTCTGCTAACATTATTTGTCTTTCAACCATCATGGAGAAAGGTCAGCAGAGCAAAGAAGAAGATAACAAACGGCAACAAGAAGAGCGGGAAAAATTTGAGAAGAGACACGCAGAGAAATGGGCGGAAAAAAAATCAAAGGAGAAAAATGAAAAGTGGAAATTATTTAAAAAAAATTTATTTTTCAAAAGACAAAGTATCAAAAAGTATCAAAAACTTTCTACCAAGGATGATGATGAAAAAAAATTTTGGTTGAAGAATTTAACAGAAAAGTTTTTAACTAACAAATCATCATTTCCTCAACGTGAAGGTTATAAGCGATTGTGATTAATAGATTAAAAATGGTGGTCGGGGTAAAGCTATAAAGGCTGATGCATAATTCTGCTATCATCATTCATTTATTAACCGTATAAATTCAAGGTTCATGATATTACAGATTTGGGCTACCGTCCGATTGATAAAATAAAAAAAGCCACTGTGTGCCCTCATCGTAATGGGGCGTACGAGGCAAACTGTGCACATTATAACGTTAAACTGTACAAAAAGTTTCTCCTATATTTGCCTGAATCCATGGAATGGATGTAATTATTGCTTTTTAATCAATCTATTTATGACGAGATTTTTTCATGGATGAACTAAAATATTTGGCTACGCTTCTTTTGGAGAGGTAAGATTCGATGGTTGTACCTCACAGATAAAAGCGTTTAGTTTGGGCTCTTATCAAGCGTATTTCTAAATCATCTCATGAGCGTTAACAGCGTAAGAGACATGTTTAAGTTATTTTTAAGTCACTTTTTAGTCATCTTTAGCATCTTTTTAGTCATCTTTATGGCAATTCCAGATTATTCTAAAGTCATCTTCAAGTTATCTTTAAGACATCTATGCTTTATGTCGATAAGACAGTGCGGTACCAAACATATCTGTATTAGTATAGTAAGTTTCCAATCATCCGATAGCACAGCCAGTAGCATACCTGACTATCACCCTGGGGAGCAAGGTTTTAATCCGAGTGAGGGGAAAATTTCTTATTTCGAAATAAAAAGAAGTAAAAATAAAAAAAGAGAAACGGAAATAACAATGGAATAAAAATAATTTTTAAATGTAAAAAAATTTTAAGACCCTGCCCAGGTGAGGTCGAAGCATTGCCAGGCATGGGTGAAGGAACTGCAGATGTATGCAATAGCACGAAACTCTGATGGAGGGAAAAGGTGGCCCCGTACCTGCCTAGCTACGAGGCCATAGCTGGCCTTGGAGCGAGGATGGAGGGGAGGTGGCCCCGTACCTGCCTAGTTTACCTACTCATCGTATAGGCAGTAGGAAGTTGTGTTGAAACCATCGGAAGACTCGATGAAAGCGCAGTCTTGTACTGGCCAGCCTATTTATTATTTTCATTGTATTCTGCCGTAACATTTTTTTTATAATCGTCAGCTCATTAAATATTAATTGAAATCATACCCAATGAACGTAAGTGTACTCATTCCCACGATAATTAGACCACCTTTGTACACAATATTGTTTCATACAAGGTATTTTTATATTTAAAATTATATTGTCTGTTACATAATTTTATAGAAGTATCACTTTATACTTGGGTACCCAAGCATCCACTGTCCACTGGCTTTTTTTTTCGTTTTCTTTCATGCTAATTTTAAAAGCACTAACCGCAGAGGTCAACCTGAAAAGAGATGAATCACTCATCAGGATTGCTCGTAGCTGAGGTATGACCAAACATGACTCACGTTCATGCACGCTGGCCTATACTGACTGGAAACGAAATACTTTTGAAAGCTGAAAAATAAAATAACTTCAAAGAACTAACAGATGGAAAATTTATCTGGGAATAGCTGTTCTGGTTGACTAGAATAATATAGAATTAAAACAAGTAGATTAAGATAAAAATTATATATAGGTAATTTAAGTCATAAAACAGACACGGCTTAGCCAAATTCAAGAAACTTATTATAAGCAACAGCAATATGAGCAAAGGTTTTAACTACGGTAAATCTAGCAAAGCAACATTATTAACTTTACGTCCATATTTGCAGTTGAACATTCAGCTAAGCTACCCCTTTACGCTATCGAATTTTGATACAATCCGCAACAGCCTAGTTTTTGGTAGCCCTGTCAAATGTTGCTACTCATTTAATATATAAAGAAAAACAGGAAAGTCAAGCCGATAAACAAAAATAGCTCTTTCTTTCCCCTCTTCCTAACTCAGATATGTCGAGAGAAAGTCTGCATGGCCACTCCAATATAAATAACGAAATTTTCAAATTCCCAGGGCATCATGAGCCGACATCCTCTCTAACGAGTAAGCAAAGAGAAATATATGAATCGATCATGCTACTAACAAAAAAAATGTTAAAAAGTATGTTATTAAAAAATAAAAATTTTCTTTTGTTAACCATGAAAGAAAAGGATTTAAATTTTGAAACCACTTTAAGACTCAAAAAGATGAAAAAAAAGTATGGTGCGTTGCGCGCATTTACTTGGTGAAATTTTGGTAAAATTCTTTTAACTGTTAAATTTCTAATTGACAAAACAGAATTTAAATTTTTTAAATATTTTACAACTTAATCAAAATCTGAAAAAGAGAAATCAAGGAGAGTATGCATGCTGAGGGCGTTGAAACAGTGCATCTTTTTACTTTCTAATTTTTACTGTAAAAGAATAGGATTTAAATATTTTTTGATTTTTGGTACCATATTAGAAAAGAGAGACTAGTACATCACAAGCGTCGAGAGCGATTTCTTATTGCAGCTCTATGAATTTCAGAAACTTACTTCAGACAGGACGGATTTAAAATTCTTTTGATCAGAAATTTTTTCGCATGATTAATTTAAAAAATAAATAAATAAATAAATAAAAACAAGATCGAGCTCGTTGAGTGCGTTTATTTGGGGGAGCTTTTTTACTTTGTTTGTTTTACAATGAAAGAATTTAATTTGAATCTTCAATAACCCTTTTGCGTTGCATGACACTAAAAACCAATATTCATGAGTGCGAGTAGGTCTCACACTCTAAGCGCTATTACTCAGTGCAAATCATATTTTTATTTTATGTAACTACGTAAGAGTAGGATTGCAATTTTAAAGTAACTGTAGTACTACATAATAAATTTGAAAAATTAGGCAAGAATATTTTATACGTTGCGCTCATTAATTTTACTTTAATCTTTTTTTTGTTTAGTATTATAATCTAACATAAAAATTTTTTTTGTTTTGAAACTCTAAGAAATTATGAACATAAAAAATTTGAAATAATTCAAAACTTTGTTGTCTGTAGAAAACCCCAACTATGCGTAAGATAAGGAGAGTTAGAGCCTAGAGCGCGTTTATTTCATACATTTGTTGCACTGTTTCCATTTCACTTTGAAAGGAAAGAATGCAAGTTTTTACACATAATACGCTGTAACTTTTAATGCTTGGTAATAAATTAATAATTTAAAACATCCTGATACAAATTTTTCATATTCGTTATCTTTTATTTTAATATTGACGTGAGTTGGTACGAGCATTACGTGCGTGGAGCATGTCGATGCGTCCTGACTGTTTTTCTCCGTGATCAAAATATCAGAAGAATTTAAACTAGAATTCTCAATTTTATTTATTTTGTTGCAACACAATAAGGTTCTTTTATTGACATATTAGGATATCTAAGTAAGATTTTGAATGATAAAGAAGTCTTTTATGCTTGTAATTTATGTATTTGAAATGAGAACTTAGTTTAGCATTATCGGTAATGTGTTCAACTCTGGATTTGGTCATCTCATGATCGAATCTGTCCAATGTCAATTTTTTGTATTTGGTACATAAAGTGCCTCACTTGAACTCATGTTGCACAAGGAAATTTATATTCTTGCAGGTCAAACTGATTTGTTTACGCAAAATAGCTTTCTTAAGAATCTGCTAGTCTATTCAGGATCTTGTTTTTTTGTGAAAAGTCGCTCGTCCTCGTGTTTATCATTTCTCGCAAGAAGGTTCCCGTGGTCTGTTATGTCCGTTTGAAAATGTCGTGGTGCTAAGTGGAACTACGCAATCGATGAGTTTACGCAAATGGTTCATTTTTTTGTCTTGCCGGTGAAAATTTTGAGGTAGCTGCTCGCCAATATTGTGCTCGTTGGCCTCGCCATCGTCATCCGAATCTGGAGATGATTGGTGCTTGTCATCGTCGTTTTATGGAAACGGGCAACGTTTTACCTGTTCGTGGGGATGCTGGTCACCCACATGAAGTTTTAGTGCCCGAAATGGAGGAGTTGATTGAGGACATACTTGAGAATGATTCTCAAACATCAGTTCGTGCTGTAGGACACTAGCTGAACGTTACTCCCAGCAGAGGGCACGCTGTAATCGCGGATACTGGGAAGCACCCGTACGACTAACGGCGCGTGCAAGAGTTGCTGCTCCGTGATCACCAGAACAATGTGAATTTCTGTGATGGTTTTTTGGCCCAAGCACGAGCTGATGCTAAGTTCATAAATACAATTTTGTGGACCGATGAGTGTACATTCACTAGGAACGGCATGCTCAATCAAAATAACTATCATCTCTGGTCTCATAAAAATCCTCTCCTCATGTGGGTGACGAGTTTTCAGTATCGATAGAGTATCAATGTTTGGGGTGAAATCATATAGGATTCATATATCGGAAGTATAGTCGTGTACTCTTATTTTCTATTTTGTATGTTTTTTAACGTAGAAATGATGGTGGCGTATAAAAGAAATTTTAATTCCGCAAATTAGTGTGTTTTTAAAATATTATTTAGGGTTTACATTCACAATAAAACACCAATTGGTTATCTGCAGCAAAATTTTTTTATTTATGTCAATATTTCCTCTCGTCATGAAGACCTTTTCAATATTTTCGATGTTTTTTTAAAATTAATTTAAAATAATATTTTTCCGCCCTCGGGTGGTTTTAGGAGGCTGGTACTTCCTCGGGCAAAAAAGCAGTTTTCCGATACTCGTTCGAAAAGTCTCCCTTACGAACCTCGTTACGGACCTCGCCTTCGGCTCGGGCCGCAAACCTCTCGGTTCTTAAACAAAGACTTTTCAAACTCGTAGGAAAACTACTATTTCCGCCCTCGGGTGGTTTTGGGAGGCTGGTACTTCCTCGGGCGAAAAAGCAGTTTTCCGGAACTCGTTCGAAAAGTCTCCTTCACGAACCTCGTTACGTCCCTCGCCTTCGGCTCGGGCCGCAAACCTCTCGGTTCGCAAACAAAGACTTTTCAAACTCGTAGGAAAACTACCATTTCGCAATAGTGTGCGGAAAATAGGTGTTTTCCGCACTTATTTTAGTGTGGAAAATCGATCTTCCGCACACTTATTGCGAAAAAACTTGTACGCAACTCGTAAAGGACGATTTCCCGCACTCGTGTGATAGACTCGCACTCGTGGCTGGTGACGGTAACTCGTGCCATGCGATCATCCAATCGCTCCCGTCAACTCCGGCCACTTGTGCGAGTCAATCACGACTCGTGCAGGAAATCGTCTTTTCCGCACTTGTTACGTAAATAACTCTTGAAGCTTGTTTTTTATGATTTCGTGGTATTGTTATATTAAAAGTTAAAGAAAATATTGAAACCAGATGACTAAAATACTTTTTTGCATAAATAAAAATATCTGAATAGCATTAAAGTACGTCTTATTCTTGACTTATCCGTTTTTTTAATTTGTAGATTGGTCCCGTATTTTTACCTCCTTGGCTTAACGGTACAGCGTACTGAGATTTCTTGCAAAACCTGTGGCCTGGGCTATTAGAGGACGTCCTGCTTGCGACACGACGACTGAAGCTCATTTACCAGCATGATGGAGCCCCAGCCCATTTTACAGCTAATGTTAGGAGGCATCTTGATGATATATTTCCAGATAGGTGGATAGGTTGGGGAGGTCCAATAGCATGGCCAGCCCATTCCCCTGACCTTAACCTGCTAAACTATTTTCTGTGGGGCTGCGTCGAGGAATCAGTGTATAAAATTAAGCCCACTGACGTTGATGACTGCAGACAGAAAATAGTCCGGGAATTTAATGGGGTGCGAGAAAGAGGAATAGCCCAAAAATCTGTCGACAATATTGTTCGAAGAGCTAATTTGGCTATCGAAAACAACAGAGGACACATCGAACAGTTGTTCTAAAAATATAACGCCATTCGACATCTAATTGAAACTATTCGACTGTCAATAAATATGACTTTTCGCAACCTAATGCAGCATCTAAAATGGATAGAGGAAGAGGCAAGGAAAGAGCCATTGAAAACAAGAGGTGAAATAAAATTTTATTTTTAACACGCCAGAGTATTAAATAATATACTGCCAGTCCGAAGCCTAAAAAACAGTGTAACGGAAAAAAAAAACAAATTCTTACAAAAATTTTTTTAAGAGTGTGCATCAAATCTTAACATTTCTTGTAAATTAAAAAAAAATCCTATCATTCAAAATGAAGATTTTAAAATTAGAAAAATTTCACCAAGCGAGTGCGTGTAATGCGTGTTACTTCTTTTTTATTTTTTTTTAATTCCTAAAATAGCTCAAAAATTTAAACAATTTTCTTTTCTATTACCCTTTTGCGTTGCATGACACTAAAAACCAATATTCATGAGTGCGAGTAGGTCTCACACTCTAAGCGCTATTACTCAGTGCAAATCAGAAATTTTTTAAAAAAAANCCATCTAGTAAACGAAGCAAAAAAAATGAATAAATAAATAAAAAATAAAAAATGAGGGTTTTCGCTTATCAATCACGCTTTCCATGCTTAACTTTTTCAAGTTCTCCAACTTTTATTCCTTGCAACGTTGTAAAGATTTAAAAAAATAAAAGTATAAATGTTCGATGATAATACTTTGAACAAATTGGAGCTTTGCGATAAATAAATGACATCGATGCGCCAAATTTCCTTGCCTTATTTTTCAAGTTTTTAATGTGATACTGCAGTTTCCAAGAGGATCAATACCTATTCATACGTAGTTGACAAAAAAAACGTAATAGTTTGCACCGAGTAATCGCGTTTAGAGCGTGAGACCTTCTTGCATTTATGAATTTTGTTGTTTTTTTTTTTAGGCGATAGAGTTTGTAAAACTAATCCTTTTTCAAGTAAAATTTACAGCTTCAAAGAGCTGTGCTGCATAAACGCACTCGCCGTGCTCAATCTTTTTTTTTTATTTAATTTTCTATTGTTAATCAGACGAAAAAGTTTTGGAAAATATAGAATTTTTAATCTGTTCTGTCTGATGTAAGTTTCTAAAAGTCTTAGGGTTGTGCTAAACAATCTCACTTGACGCTCGTGATCTGTTGACCCTCCTTGTCTAATATGTTACTAAAATTAAAGAGGGAAAAAGATGTGCTGCACTAACGCCCTCAAGTGGAGTTAATAAAATACACAACTTTAAATTTTTAATTTCAAAGTAAGGGATTTGTGCTAAATAAACGTGCGCAAACCTTCTTGCTTTTTTTTACAATTTTTCCATATGGTACTTTAGTTCTCAAATAATTAAAATTCTAAGTAAACTTAAAAACTAAGTAGGTAAACGTTAAATGATCAAGAATTTCTTCGAGTATTCGCGCTCAACGCGTGATACCTTTTCGCATTCTGTTTTTTTTTATCAGGTGATAAATTTTTTAGAGAAATGTAATGAAATCATTTGTTAGTGAAATTTTCAGAGAAAAAGAGATGTGCTGAATAAATGCAGTTGATGCGCGTAATCATTTCCCAAAAATCATCTCTTGGGTTTTAATACTTCGGCCTTGCTGTTTGAATTCTGCGCTGGTATGGTCTCTGATTAAATCTCTGCAGTCGGTGACCTTGTTCTCTAGCATACCTTTTACCCCCCTCGCCATAAAAGGGTTTAGCTATACGTAGTCGCACCTCCACAATGCTTAGTGCCCGTTGAGACAAAGTGCTCTGTGATTGGTGGGATTGATCGATGTTTAAATTAACAATATCTCGTTAATCATACATTGAATTCAAGTTTTGTAAAAAGCTTTTTTATAGCTTTCGATGAGCCTAATCGAGTAGTACAGGGGTCTGATCCAGGTCTTTCGATGCCTCGCAAATCGCTGCGAGTTGGTCAATTATACGTCATATATATATGTAGCAAACCCCACTGATAAATCCACAGGTTAGGTTATTATGTGTTACCATCTGGGGCATTATTTTATTAATTATTGTATATTAAAATAATCATTTTTCTTAAATTAGATCGTATCTACATAAATTTTAATTTTCAAATTTCGCGCGCAGCTCTGACTTCCAACTTAGTACTTGCTAGTACCACCTATCGCTCGCCAGGTGGCGACCACTAGTCTTTAGCGAAAACCGCAAGTAAGAAAGCGACGTAAAGTATATAAGACGGACTGTGTGAAGACTGATTTATATCGATCCAAGATATGCAAATACGTGTAATGCATACCTCCTAAGCCACTCAATTGATTAAGTACATATTCAATAAATATCACTGTACCAATACAAGACTCTTGTCTATACCTTCTTTTTCCTCAAGCCTTTTCCTAAGTCCTATCTTTGGATCTGGGTGCTCATGACCTTCCCCCCTTTAACTCAGAAGTGGAGACAGTTGACCCCAGGCCAACAGATAGACGATTGTATCACCCAGGGATATGCGGTAGGTATCACCTCCATAGAATTCCGACCAAGGAAGGCTATTTGGGACGTGGCTATCCGATTCCCTGAAGACTTTTTCGAAGGTATAACCCAACCTTCCACCGGTCACACTAGAAGTGATCCCACTCAGAGGGTACGGACCACCCCTTTAAAACCAAGTACCTTTGTTCCCCGACGGCCGCCTCCAACTATTACACCCTCTCCTGCTACGAGCCCAGAGGTGTTGGAGGCTAGAAGACACACACTAGTCAACCTGGCGACCAACTCGTCGAGGCTTCTACGAATTACCGCTCAATCGCCGCACCTCTCCGATGAGTTGGATTCCGATGAATCGAAAGGAGCCACAACGCCAACAACATCGGAAGCAGTGCCACCATCGTTGTTCGACTTAAAGGGACGGCTCGAGTCACTCGAGAGTGACTCTGATCTCTTCCAACCGTGCTTCCCCACTCAAAGTCGCCCAACCCCAACGGCCACTTTTAACATATGTTACTGATTAATCGGCCAACTCACCGCGATTTACGAGGTACTGAAAGACTTTGATCAGACCCAAGTTTTTTGAGCTCGAAAATTAGAACGCCCTGCATAGGTATACATGCCTGTTGAGTTTCAAATTTGAGGTTATACTAATGTAATCACATGACGAGAAACATATTTTTGAATTCTTAATTGCTGAAAATTAATACGTGCAGACAATTAATTTTGAATCTACCAATTGTCCGTTGTTAACACCATTGTCTATAGAAAACCCTTTGATTTTTATTTTTATTGTGTATATCATAAACAGTAAACGTTTCCACATGTACTTTATTGATACCTGCGCAGACTTCACATACCGTAGTCTAGTGGTTGCAAAGCCTGATTCGGAAACCAAAGGACGGAGGTTTAATTTCCGGTCTCTGCAGATCTTTTCTAAAATAATAATATTTTCAAAACACATCAGTATTCGTAATCTTAAGGAAAAAATATCTATATGCATATAAACTATACATATATTTAAACCTTTTGTTAGTACATATATATTCCTTGTGCANCACTTCTTACGCAAGAGTCTTGCTCACCTGTCGTGCATCAGAATTACGTTAGATCTTGGAAGCAGACTAGATGCAGACTTACACAATTTTGCTGTCAATGTAAATCTTGTGCAAGAAGTACGTTAGAATTGCAAAGACTGTGCTACCAGGGTATGTTATAATTTAAATTATAACATAATCTAGTTGTACAATGTAGCACAGTAATTTTTATAATACGGCGAGTATGTCTCAGCTTTCCTATAAAATATAGTAATTTTTTATTATTGTAACACTTTTTCTAATACCACTTTCTTCAGTATAGTATCGAAAAAAGCATGTAAATACTGCTTTCTAAAAATACTAACATTTTACAGGAGATAATAGCCACCGCGCGTCTACGATCAGATAAGCGTACGGTACGACATAGCGTTGACCATTTAAGCATGCAAATTGAGTAGTTTAAAAATTTTCCTATTACACTGTTTAATCGCTTGTACTAAAAAAGTTAAAACTTTTTCACCAAAGCTTTACTATCTTGAAATTATTATGAAAGGCAACGTTTTGTCAGATAATTAAAATGTGTTACTTTTTTTTTTATTTAGAGTCTTTTTATAAGTTTTAATCTGTAGGTATTTATTAGACCACAGTGACAATCAGAAATAATAGTAAAAAGACTTTCGTGAAATATATAAAAGTAGCAATGCTTATTTTTGGGCATCATTTTATGTTAACTTATGATGATGTAAAATAAAGCTGTTTCGTAACTTAACTCAACCTCGCATGAAATAACTCTTATTGCAAGGGACAGAAAGTGAAGGAACGGTGGTAGAGGTAGTCGATGAACTAGACATACTTTACTCTTGATTCTAAACTTTGCGGTTTGAAGTCTAAATACTAAAAAGGAGTGCGTAGGCAGGTCACTAATTTAACTACCACATCAATAAGTAGTTGTATTTAAGTGTGCTAATTTTTTAATTTTAATTCTTTTTTTACGAAACGCCTCTTTTTTTGTGGAACCGACAAAATGTCTACAGGAAAGTTTGGTAAGAACTTTTTATAGTTAATATTGAAAACTTAGTCTGTTTTTTTTAATAAGATTTAATTTCATTTTGATTCTCTAAAAGTCACGATGTTGAATAACAATTGTTTGGCAGTGCACTGGAAGTGCGTGAGTCTGCACCTGGTCTGCTTCCAGGATCTTGTGTAATTCTGATGCATGACAAGTGCATAAGACGCTTTGCGGCAGATTTGCGCAAGATTTGCGTGCAGGCGAGTGCGCAAGACTCTTGTGTAAGAAGTGCACAAATCTGACGATCAGTCGAGTGTGTTATCATTCTGACTTGATGCACTTCCACTAAAGGCAGATTTGCTCAAGATTTGCGTGCAGGCAAGTGCGCAAGACTCTTGCGTAAGAAGTGCACAAATCTAACGGTCAATCGAGTGCGTTATTATTTTTATTTGATGCACTCCTCCTTGTTGCAGAATTTTGCAGAATTCTTGGAACAATAATTAACACAAGCTGTTTTAACTATGATTTTGACTTATTTTGCTTGTAATAACATATTTCTTACGTTTTTGCTGGTGTAGAAATTGTAAAGAAATTTCTGAAGTGAGATTTTAACATCAGAAATTTCTTGAGATTTTTTAACAGGGTTATGGAAGACATTTATTTTTGTGCACTGACATTTTTTTATGTACAATCGGCACCAAAAGATCACAAATTACCTTTATATAGGAAAAAATTCGGAAAATACTATGAATACACTAGTTTTGCTAACTCATTAGGGAAATTTTATTGTATCGGCGAAAAAAAAATTTTCTGGAATTCAGTTGCGTATGTTTTTTATAGTGTTAAGAATGAAAATAGTTCATAATTCAAAAATGTATGTACTCGTGTGCTTATGTATGTATGTGTATTTGTATGTGATCGGTCGTGTCTCAGAGCCCTGTGGTCAAATTTAAATAATTTGGGGTTCAAACTTATTGTTTTTGCATACTTCTACCGACTCGAAAAAGAAATTTTAGTTTCGCACCGTATCAAGGTTGATGCTGTTTATTTTCGATTATTGACACGGTTTTTAAAAACATTTGTTTTTGCTTTTAAAACTATTTTTATTTATTGCGTATAGAATCAACACTATTTTATATTTGAAATCCTTTTAAAAGGTTTTTTTTTNAGATTTATGAGAGCGCTCTTTTACAAAAAGCTCATATAGTCTTTTAAACACAGCATGTTACTTGAACTTAACTATATTTATAGAAGGAATAATTTTTTTAAATCGATTTCGTCTCCTGCAGCGTTAATGGTGCCATTTAATATACGAAAACGTTCAACAAAATTGCAAAAACAATGTAAAGTGAATTCAAATATAGTGCTCAGGTTATTTTGATATACATATCTAAATTTCTGAAAATATAAATAGAATATAAATTCAGTATGAATTCATTAATTCCACAAGTTATGTCGTAATAATAGATTTCTTGAAGAATTTATTAAGTGTTCTTTTAACTTCAGAAAAATAATGAAATAATTAGAAAAAAATGCAGCTATCAGGTCTGAAGCTTGGGAGCTTAACGTAATAGCTTGCAGCTTGATAAGATGTAATCTGATTTTTCAATATTTTTTTCTTCATATTTCAATGAAACTCGCTGAAATCAAGCAATATTCATTCCTTGGAGATTCAAAAATGTGTGCCGACTTTTTTTCTGACATACAAATATTCTAAATTAATTAACTGTTGTGAACTAAATAAAATATCTGTTGATCGGTAGAGTAGGAAACTCATTCATGCAAAAAAAATATCTTATGCCTACTTCTGTTAAGTGATGTTATATGCACCACTAATTTACTCTTCCTAATCTTTGGAAGAAAAAGATTAGACGCACATCGTTTAATCTGCAAGGAATAAATATAGCTTGACTTTGGCGAGATGTATTAAAACATAAAAAAGAAAAGTGAAAATCAGATAGCACCTTATCAGTCCAACATCTGATTTTTCACGATTTGTATTGAATTAATCAATCTTGCCAATTGTAGGCTCAATTTATTCTTTGAAGTGTCAATATTGGGCATCTACTCTTTTTTTTCGACAAAATAGCTTTCTGTTGGATGAATAATGTTATAAAGCTGTACAATCAAAGTAACCTTATTGAAAAGGTAGGAAACTTTAACTATCTTCCAACTGCCCTTAAAGTACTAATGTAATTCTGTTTGTTTAACGTAGAGTTAAATTTATTTTACTTTATTTCGCATAGCACTTACTAACAAACTATATTTTCTATATTATAATATAGATTTTTTGGAAGTACTAATTGAATGTGATTCAACATTATTATATTCAATTTATCATTTAGTGTTCTCAAAGAGTTCAATAAAACTTAATTTTATGCTACCAGATGGTCACTGGAAAAATTTTTGCTGTTGATTGACTTAGTATGTCACGTTCAACTAATTTTGTGTTCATAACAAAAAATTATATTGCCGCAGTAAATAACTAATTTTAGTGTCCAAACAAGTAAATTAATATTTTAATTCAAGTAAGGTTAATACATTATCATAAGCACAGGGGTAGGCCAATGAACATATGTAATCTTGTGGTATTGAATTACCTGAAAAAGTAAAGCGCAGCGATAGACCGCTTGGTTTTGGTTGCAAAGATTAAAGGATCAATTCTTCAAGCATCATTTTTTGTCATCATTCTTTATCACGATATTCATGATTACAAAAGTTTTTTTTCTTAAAAATATTTACGACTGATAATTTCTTGATTTTGTATTCTGGTAATTTTAACAAAAATCCAACAATTTTCAACTCTAACTATCAAAAACATTATGCAGATGTAGCAGCACGGTATGATGATAGTTATAGAAGTATTAAACTAATCAAAATAGATGGGTACCAAACTTTTTATGAATGCATACATAAGTGTACACATTTATTCTTTGTTATAAAAAAATATGTTTTTAAATAAAATATTATTTTCATTACAACGTTTTGCTTCGGTTACAGTAGCTCAGAATACACAATTTCCCTTCGTAAATTTTACTGTAATTCGCTCGGCTAAAGAATTATGACTTTAGCGAGCCTTGAATTACTTGTGCAAATTTATGTAATTATCATTAATTACTTAAGTCAGGAATCGACGATTGGTATCGAAAAAGAGTATATTGAAATAAAGACGAGTAACATCACCAATTATAATAACTGAATAATTATGATTTGTTCATTAAAGTAGAAAAAAAGTACAGTCACACAATAAAATATCGCTGGTCGTGAGAAAATTCAGCTATAACTGATAATAGTTCGTTTAAGTCAAGACGACGAGTTGATATGAAACACGACCTCGCCTTTGAATCAAGATGACGAGTCCACATGAAACACGACCTTGCCGATTTAAGTAATCAAATAATATACTTATGCAAATATACTGGATGTCTGGACTGAGGCTGACAAACTCGGGCAGAACGAGAAACAGTGGCTGTGTTAAGCATTTGAACGGACAAGAGCAAGACAACGTTGCTGTGCTACCTCTGGCGCCAAGGGCCTTGCGACGTAAAAGTGCTTGCTGGTTGACCGCTAACCAGGGAGTAGGCCGAGACGATCGCCTGGAAGGAGCGTTCAAAAGGAGAACCAAGAGTAGGGCTAACACACACACTCACCAAACTGGAGCACATACCTTCTTAACATTAAGTGGTAGAATTTTCAAATACGGTAGTGCGTGCCCATGTGAGTCCCTACCAGGCTTCTCTGATGGAGAAATAGATACCCACTGAGCCACGAGTGTCGCAGGCTTTGTCCAGGTTATGCTAATGTGAACACCCTTCAATTCCACCAAACACAAATCATTACTTTATCTCTAGAAATTTTGTACTTAAGACTTGACGTGGAGGATTGTCTAGGATTAACATACGATTTTTTCCGCTTCGGATAATCGAGAAAAATCTGCTTTTCATCTCCTATTATAATTTTCCACAAAAACGACTTTTTATAATGCTAAACAAGAAGATAACAGCACGTATCGATTTGTTCGTTTTTTCACTTAATTGGTGTGGAACCCATTTATCTATCTTTGGAATTCTCTTCATCACTTTCAAATGCTTGAAAATTATTGTTTAATGAACTCCAAGTTTTTATTGAGTCTGACAGGGTTCTCGTCAAGCAAAGACTGCAAATTATTGTCTAACCACTTTTCTGGACGACCTTCACGTACATGGTCATCCAAACTTAAATCACCACTTTTGAACCGTTTGTACGATGTACTAACTATTGGATATGTTACTAAATTATCACCAATAACTTTATTCTATGATTCAAAGGCATCTTTCAACTTTTTTCCTTGTTGATATTCATAAAGAAGACAATGGCTTAAATGTTTCTTACTTAGCGACATTGTTAACCTTATTTTTTTATACTTTGTAAAAAATCATATAAAAATCATTACAGAAAGTTCTTATAGCGTCAGGAGAGCGCCAACACACTATAAGAGGGTGCGAGAAAATAAGAAGTTTCAATAACTTTTCAGCGTATGAAAAAAAAAGTTTCATTATTTTTGTACACCATAATACTAAGAAATTATTTTTATCCATTTTTTTGAAATTCAAAATGATTTTCAATGCCCTCTGGGGTCATATCAACCTTAAAGTCTCACCTCATTGTTAATACGGAAAGACAACAAGAGATTCAAAGTAATTAATGTAACATTAGAATGAAAAGACCTTACTGCGTAATCCTTTAGCGTGTAGATGCATAAATGAATTCCAAATGGTGTAACCGTTAAGAAGCTACGACAAAATTATTCTTACAAATATGTAGCACGATTAAGCTAGGTTTTGGATCTTGTTGGTAACATGTATAGCTCTGTTAGTGGTTTTTTATACTGGAGACCCTCATTACGCTTGCATCGTTTCATTTATACCCCTTTCTCTCACTGCAGCTTCACTAGGCAAATAAATCGTAACTGAAAAAGTAGATACATACGAAATAATGATATATATATAAATTTATTTTTTACCTATACTTTGTCTCTCAACTGATAAAATCCGCGAAGAAATTTTGACTATTGCCAATATATTGGTAGTATAAATTATCAATTTATTGGAATGACATGTGAACTACGTTGCCAAAGTATTGAAAGTAAATTGATAATGCACACTTTCCCATCTTTCGTGATTGTATTGCCAATAGTAACCAAAGTATTTTTTATGAGCCTATAGGAAACATGTTGAAAATTTATTGGTAATATCGTAATGAAAGTGATTATTATAAGATTAAAATAGGTATCAACAGGAAAACATTTTTTCCGCCCTCGGGTGGTTTTGGGAGGCTGGTACTTCCTCGGGAAAAAAAGCAGTTTTCCGATACTCGTTCGAAAAGTCTCCTTTTCCGCCCTCGGGTGGTTTTGGGAGGCTGGTACTTCCTCGGGCAAAAAAGCAGTTTTCCGATACTCGTTCGAAAAGTCTCCTTTACGAACCTCGTTATGGACCTCGCCTTCGGTTCGGGCCGCAAACCTCTCGGTTCGCAAACAAAGACTTTTCAAACTCGTAGGAAAACTACTATTTTTATTTATAGTGATTTATTCAGATTCTAACGTATGTACAGAGTGTATTTGATAATCACGATTATTATTATGTACATCGTAACTTACAATAATTAAATTTTTCATGTCAACTAATTCCGAGGTAAAAGTTTTATCCAAGCATTCAAGGCATGATTGATTCGCAAAATTTAAAAGCTTCTCTACCTTCTTTTAGCTACTCGTTCTTTAACGATTGAACTTTTATGAACAAACTCAAATATCGTACTACTTGCAATTCTGGTTTCTTACTACTGTGCACAAGAATTTTTATCCTGCGATTTAAATTTTTAAGAGGTAAACAAGAAGTTGTCCACAAAGGTTCTAAGCATCTTACTACTACAGGTAAGTGATACAAATTACGTAAATTACATGTCATGTTCGTAGAGATCCTCAAATTTTGATAAAAAATCTCTTATTAATTTTTTAGCAAGATTTATTATCTCTTCTGAAATTTCTTGTTGACATAATCTGTAAATAGCTAATACAAGCCGTTTGTAATGTTCAAAATATTCATACGGCAAAATACCATCTAACACTAACAAAGAGTAGTAAAAAAACCAATTTTGATACTCTGAAGCCTCCCAGAAATGAAAGTGTGATGCTATCGGTCTCGGCCGTCTCGTTACACACACTTGAGGCTTAACTCTGTTTAGGTTTTCATCAACAACCTCGAATAATTTATGATTTTAGACAAAATAGTCGGACCTTTTACTCCACTTACTAGTTTTTTGATCTCACACGCTTGTACAGCACATTTTAAAGTGTCATTTTCAGTTCGGAGTTTTATTTTCTCATTAAAAAGATACACACAGGTTCCATTTACAGTGCGCCCTTCTTTCTTGCATATTTGACAGACAAATCTACCATTATACTGGTTCATTGATAATAAAAGAGCTTTTGCCGGTAAATCACAGGTACTGCATATTACTATTCCCCGAAGCGTTACAATATTTTCTATATTTTTTACATAAAAATTCATACCAGAGTACAATTCTTTCAAAGAATTCATGATGGGACTTAAAAATATATTTGGCATAGGCTTTTTTTCGCTAAAAAAATTACTAAAAAAAATTCCAAATATCAAAGTTTGATGATTTAAAAATTTGCACCCCATCAGTGTACCACATAAAAGAATTTTCTGAACAATAACAATATTCTTTAAATTGTGTTTTTTCATTATCATAAAAATATTATCGAAATTTGTTACGAGAAGTTAGACATTTATTTGGTTTTAGTAAAATTATCGATATTAATTCAAGTATACGTAAAACGCTAGAGTTCGGTTGGTTGACGTTAGACTTCAACGTGGCTACGCATAAAACAAATTCTTTTACGTTCAACGATGATTTAGAATAAAATCTGTCATCAAGCGAAAAACACTCTTTGTCTTTATCCTCTGTACTGCTGGAGTTGCTCCAGGATTCTTCTTCACTCCAGGCATCATTTTACTTGTTATCATCATTATCATCATCATGAATTGTCTGATTTCCTGCGTATAAACGTGATTTTATGTAGTTAGCATTAAATATCGGAACAAAGTCAAAATAGTTGTGCACTAACACTAAGATCGTGAATACACTGCTATAGATATTTTTGATAGCACGTGCTGTTTGACGAAATATTTTTCGGCGAACTTATGCCAAAAAGTTTTTATGATAAACCCAACAAATAAGCACAATTTACAACAGTGCTTAGCATTGTTTACTACATTCCCATACTAATCATCTCTGTATAGTCTGCATACGCCTGGTGTTGTGTACGCGAAAGGGTTAGTGAAGAAATCGAAAAAAAAATAATGGTAGCGTACATGAAATATAAAATGCCATTGAAAAAAGTTTCCCTCACGAACTTGACTTACTTGGTTGCGTTATTACAAAATACCTAAGTACTGACACAATAATTTTCGATCGCATGAACGTGAAAGCCCGTTGATTGCGTACCATTCCAAGTAAGCGACATCAGGCGTATACACAGTCTAATGAGGTTACTTTTGGCATTATTTTCATTATTTGTTATCTCTTCATTTAATTGAATTTTTTGTTAGAAATGTCTTTGTTGTGATTATTCTGAACAAAACAGGTAAATAATTTAAAAATTAGGTATATGGAACAGAAAAATGCCCAGGAAAGTAAACACAAACGTTAAAACAACAAATTAACCTAACTTTCGCCTTGGACTGTACCACTACATAGGTATTTTAGTAACGTTGTAACTGGACTTTGAACTGTTATATTTTAAAAACGGTGAAGCAAGGCTTTCCCAATTTTAGTATACTTATTTTAACTATAATAAACCCTAACAAATTAATTTTTTAAAAGATTCTTTAAAAAATTTCAAGAGTTATGAGTAAAAACGTGCATTTTCCGACAAGTCCTTCTTAAAAGCATGTGTATAAGAGGCCAACTTCGCGATTTTTTTTCTCAAAAACGGTGAATCTAGGCTCTTCGAAATTTTAATATGTTATTTATAATACTGAAACATACCTATACAAATTTTTTCAGAAATTTCTTAAAACAATGAAATATCACAACATCCCCCTTAACTCTTAATCGAAGTTTTTGCTAGCAGAAATAGACCCAGACTCAAGAAAGAGAACGTGAACGTGAAAGAGAAGAGCTGAAAAAATTACTCGAAAAAAAAATGGAAAAAATACGTGGACGTAAAAGACAAGAGCTGCAAAAAAAACTTCAAAAAGAAAAAGAAGAGCTGCAATGAAAATTTCAACGAGAAAGAGAAGAGCTAGAAAGAGAACTTTAACGAGAAAGAGAAGAGCTAGAGAGAACGTGAACGTAAAAGAGAAGTGCTGCAAAGAGAACAAGATTGAGATAAAAGACAACGAGAAAGAGAAGAGAGAGAACTTGATACAGATATAGAAGATGAGCAGACAAGAGAAGAAAGAGAGCGTAAAAAAGAATGTTTCAGAGAGAGAGAGAGAGAAAACAGAGAAAGGCAGTAGTACGAGACCGATCACTTAGTCAAGGTTTTGGAGCAAGGACCAAGAATGCAACACCGCAATCTTGATGCCACCGATATTGAAATGAGCGTTGTTTGACAACGTAAAATTCATGTAAATTAGATTATTGAGTATATATATTTAACATTATTTCAAAGTGACAGTGAAGATCCACTCGAAGTTTATAAAAGAGGAGGGAATGGACACCGTAAACTGTGTGATGCTTGGAATGTATGGATAGATAAAGCTGACGTTACTTACCTCCAAAGATACTTAGAAAACCCAAAAGAGATGATGAGGAGATTATTGAAAATCTTAATCCGTGCCGATAACTTGAAAAAAATATGTGCAAGAGGGAATTCAAAAAATGGGAGACAAGCTATTCCTGAAGTAATTGTGAACTCAGTTGGATGTAAGAATCCCTGTACCGTTTCTTATTGACTATTATTAATGATTCTCATTATTTTATAGCTTCTTAATATTAAATTTTATTCAATAATATTTCAGATTACGTTAACAGGAAATGCGCAAATCGATTAAAACCTGGTGAATTTACAACTGTGATCAACCTTATGTGTAGCTCTATCAGAAATCCAAACAAATAAGGAAAAAATATTTGATTCATAAAATACCTCACATAACATTATTCTATATTCATTTTTCAAGTTCTAATTAGTTAGTTGATAATTTGTCGCATTTTTATTGCACTGTTACTGTATTTCTTATTCTCAAATAAAATCTACACAAAATGTATTTATTATATCAATCCTACAGTTTATCTATTAAAAAAATTAATCGAAAGGAGAAAAATTATTAACATAATTATATAATGTATGAAGCATTTCTAGAATGTTTCCAATAGGCTAATCAAAAACACTTTGGTTACTATTGGCAATACAATGGCAAAGGGTGGGAAAGTGCGCATTACTAATTTACTTTCAATACTTTGGCATCGTAGTTCCCATATCATTCCTATATATTGATGATTTATACTACCAATATATTAGTAATACTCTTTACATAGTTGACACAACATTTTAATACCAAGCCTGTTATATGTACGTAATTTTGTCTTGATAAAATTTCAGTTACAATTTTTTGTCGTTTTATTACTAAAACAATCATTTTTTATTTTGTATTAGAGCACTAAAGAAATGTTGAAGCATGATTTATGAGAGTATTGCATAAATATCTTTTTTTACTACCCCTGCCCTAGTATCGCCCACGCACTCATCAACACTCATGCAACCCCCTCAAGCTCCATAAAAAAATTAAAATTCTTCAACTTTCTCTTTATTTTTAATAAGCTGTATTTTAGATCAAGGGATTATTAGGTTAAAGGTATAAAATAAACAGTTCAGACATTCAAAGATCTCTGAAGGTTCTTCACATTCCAATAGAGCCCTCTACAAACTTTGCAATATTGTTGGGTACAAGTTAGAACGATCCATAACTTATAATATAAAAGCCCTCGTAGCCCACTTAATATTTCCACAGCTCATTACAAACATTGTTAATAACATTTAATACTCTAAAGTCACTGAGAAATCCTTAACAACTTCGATAGTTGTATTAATATTGAATTTTCATATTTTCTATTAATATAGTAAGTCTGATTTTGAAGATATTATACAAGATTTTCTCTTTTTTAGTACGATTTTTTACTACGCCCATGGAAATTCCTTCAATTTTAAGCTACAACATCTCATGAGTTATTAGTTAAAAAAATTTTTAAAACATTTAGATGTACTTGTGGCATATAAAAAGTTGATTATTAAATTTTTTGATACTTGTAAATTAGATGCTGATCTATATAGAAACTGCCTAAGAATACCATGTTTTTACTATTCACACTATTTGCATATGTGTTATTCTGTTGAAGCTTGAACTGTGAGTATCTCACGGTATTGTGCAATATTAGAAATTAAATAGGTCATCCTACTGATACAAAAAAAAGTTTAGTATTAATATATAACTAATATTTAAAGCCAGGTTTTTACTTTTTAATATATTAATCATCTAGGCTTGAAATTTTTCAGCCTCTCCCACCGAAAATTTAATCACGAAACAATATAGTAAGCTAAAACTAACATAATCTACACTATCATAGCAGCCGTGTTCATGACTATAGAGTTAAATAACATTGTTAAATAATTGTAAACAAATTAAATTTTTACGTGGGGAATTTTTAATAAAAAAGTGAGTCCTGCTGGGATTAGCACTAAGTAAACCAATTTTATAATTTCTAATAATATTGATAGTACACATGAATAGTGGATTACACGATGTAAATAAATTTTACGTTGGCTTATAAGCATTATTTTACATAAACATGCTCTGCAAATCTTTTATTCATGTATAATTTGCGTACTTATATATATTAAACAGTTATTTGTCTAATTTTATGCGTATTTTCTGTATTATAAACGAAATCATGAAAATATTTTTTTCAGACTAATTAACATAAAGAATTGTAATGTTTTTTAATTTTTGAAGATGAATAAGAGCTAAAAATAAACTAAAAAATTTGTAAAACAATATAATCAACATGATGTTCTTGTGGTATTATAACTTGTTACATTTTTATTTTCTTAACCCCATCCTAACCGTTAAAATAGTATGTCAGTTACTGTCATTACAAGAAAGGGCATCCAGTTTTATACAAGAACTATTAATTTTGGTCTCCTTCAATTGCTACGTAAGAATTACATTACAGAGGAGATTACTGCTCTTCTGAAATCATGATTGAATTTGTATTTAACGAATCCGCTACAAAATGAAGAACTTATCGTTGCAATGTACTACAATGATAATTAAGGAGGCTCAATCGCCTACTGTGGAAGACAATTCAGTGACGATCGATGCGATGTCACTAGATAAAAGCTTCATTTTATGCTAGTGGTATGTTTGTAATAAAGTTTGTTTTATTTTTAACTGAAGCTACCTGCTTTTATGTATAGTATACTATATATTTATACAGTCAGCTATCGAATAATTTAATATTAATGATTGCCGTAATTTACTCCGTTATAATCCAACAAATAAATTTAGTTAAAAAATAGTTATAAAAGTTTTCATGTTATAATACAAATTCAAATTTTTTTTATTGCGCGGGCTCCCTAGACCAATATGGCTGGCAGTGTTTGTCACTGCACTCACCGTACGTAACTGCAGACCAAAGTAGTATTTTAGCTATTTTATCAACTTTTTTTTATTGCCAACGCCTACAAAGTCACCCAGTTTTTTAAAAATAAGAATGTCAGGGTTACGGTACATACATTTTTTGCTTGTACATTCCATTTTAGTAGTTATATTGATCGTCAAAAGTTTGCTTCAGGCCTTCAGCCTTAAGAGGCTGTGTTAAGCGAGCTCGAACAGTGCTGATTTTGAATTGAACTATCTCCGGATTTTGATCACCAACCCATACAAATAAGGATACCATTGGAATCAGCGCTAACTTTAATAATGTATCATTCAAAGTTCTTGTACATTCCGTGATGAAGCCTCCCTAAATTATCTTTCGTTTTTTCTCATAGTATTGTATTAGTACTTGCCATTAGTATACAGAAGTAATTACCATTCCGTATGAAATACTATTTTTTGATAGCTAGTAGGGAGGGGGG
>NW_019379863.1:1043814-1057784 GCF_000648655.2 Copidosoma floridanum | reverse complement strand
TTTTATAAATATAATGAAATATTTGTAAATTATAATATTAACTTTAGACTGAACCAAAAAGTTAAAACAGATAAATGATTTTTTCAAACTTAATATATTTTTGTAAGTATAATTAAACTTAAGTATATTCAGCGTATTTTAAAATTTTATTTATAGTTTTTCAAAATTGAATTACTACGAGTGTTTTCTTGGAAATTTTTTAAATTAATGTATTTAATTTTATAACACTTATTAAATGATTATTAGAATAAAAAGTTTGTTTTTCCAGTTTCCATATACTCATTCATTACAGAAACTAATTTTTTTACAGGACAAAATTTTTTATTGTAATTCAGAAGACTCTCAAATAAATAATCTACAAAACCATATTGATCACCAAAAGTTCCACCAGAACGTACATCAATATGTTCATTGTGGCTATCATAGATGTAAATATTTCACGAATAACAAAATTTAGTTGAGTAAACATGTGATTCGTAATCATGGTGTCAGGTCAGTAAAAGATCGAATATGCTATTTAAATTTACCAAACAGTGGAACAGCAAAATTTGTTTGCACTCTTAAAGTATGCCAAAAAGAATTTGTTAATTTTTCTGATCTTTTGAAGTACATGAAATCTCATATTCATGAAAAACAAGAAGTGAAATGCCCTTACACGAAGTGAAAAAAAAATACACAGTTGTATCGTCTTTCACTAGTCATAGAAGTAAGGTGCATAGGCATATTTATACCGATCAAAATATTGTATACGATGAAATTTCAGAAATATTAAAGAGAAAATTATAGAAGTTAATAACATCGAACAGACGAGTAATTCAAATCAAAAAGTAATCAATCAGAGCCCTTATTTTAAATCAGAACTTTCTGAATTTCAAAACAAAGCTGGACACCCTTTACCAGATCACGATGGATTACGTAAATTTATTTAATGCACCGCTGAATTTCCGCGTAAAAATTTTAAGTTTGACCAAACTTTCACAAAAATTATGTTTGGTAAAACATTGGCCAAGCTTGAGTTAACCCAAGTTTAAGATTTTCTCATTGCCCAAGCTTGGCCAAAGTTTCGCCAAACATGAACTTTTGCGCAAGTTTGGCCAAACTTAAAATTTTTATTTGAAATTTGAATACCAACATCTTTTGCCTGCCAGAACCGTACAAAATATAATAATCGGAATAAATAATATCTAAAACCTGGGAAATGAAGTAAAGATAAAAAAGCTTAAAGATTTTCTACTACAAAAGGACATTCCGTTGCCAACAATCAATGAAATCTTAGATATTATTGTTTCAGACGTTATTTTAAAAACTAATGAAAAACTAGAAACAAACTATAAACGAAAATTATTCTATAAACAGAACTTTGATTACGTAGAGCCCGTGTGCATCGAAATCAACAATAGTAAAAAATATTTTGCTTACGTTCCTATACCGAAAACTTTAAAGAAAATGTTAATTGATGAATCTGTTAAGGATAACCTCAAGTTTGGTTCAGAATATCATTCTACCAACATTCTTAAAGATTTTCAAGATGGGAACGTATACAAACGAAACGAGTTTTTTCAACAGAATCCTACGGCTTTTAAATTAATATCGTATCAGAATTCGTTTGACATTGTTATTCCCTTGGGTGACGCGAAAAAAAGCATAAAATTTTAGCTATTTATATGACATTAGGTAGTATTCCTGACTACTTGAGGACTCATGTAAATTGCATTAAACTAGTGGCTCTTTGTAAGGAAAAACACTTTGATTATAACGCTGTATACCGAAGGATTGTAGCTGATGTGCAAAGTATAGAAAAACATGGAATTAAAGTTGGGGACAAAATTTTCAAATGATCTATTGTGTACATTGTAAGGTACATTATATAGTGTACATTGTATAGTGTACAATGTACATTGCAGCCTATAATTTTAGTAGCTATTCTTTGGGGGGCGTTGTTGAAAATTTTTCAACTGCTAAATATTTTTGCAGATTTTGCCCTATTACTTGATACATTTTTTACTTGGATGGAGGGTCTGATATGATACTAAGATCAAGAACTATAGATTCTTACAAAAACTCAGTTGCAAATATTGGAAGTGGAGATTCTTATGAGGGAATAAAATTTAATTCTGTTTTTAATAACTTGCAATACTATCACGTGTCTTCTGGATTACCACCTTGCTTGGGTCACGATCTGTTTGAGGGGGTTGTTGCGTACGATTTAAAATTGTATATTGATTTTTTTATAAAAAACGGATGGCTTACGTTAAAGTACCATAATAAACGCATCGATAATTTTAATTACTCAGTTGAAGATAAGAAAGATAAGCCTTGCACTATATCTAAAGAAAGAAATCGAATCGTCGGTGGTGCTCGTGAAATTTGGACTTTTTTACAGATATTTCCTGTATTAATTAAAGATAAAATTAAAGATCCCAATCATGAAATTTGAAAATCAATTCTAAGTCTGAGTAAAACAGTGGAAATAGTTTGTTCACTAACTATTTCTATCTTTATTCTACCATACCTGGAGTTGCTTCATACAAATTATGTCTTAATAAGAATAGAAAAATTTCGCAATGTAAATCTGCGACCTAAGCATCATTAAATCATTCATTACCCAGAACATTCTTGAGAGTTTGGTGCCCTGATTAAAGTTTGGACACTTAAATTTGAAAACAAACACCGATTTTTAAAAAAAACAATAAGGCAACTTGGGAATTTTATTAATACAACAAAGTCATTAGGCATTAAATATGAACTATCTCAGCGTCTTATTAGACAAGGAACGGACTTAATAATGGAAATAGATGTAAAAGAGATCCACCCTTTGAATCTTGAAATGTAGTCAATCTATTTCAAATGCAATATTACAGTATAAATTACCAGTTGACCTGCAGCAATGTGTCAAAATTGTTTATAAAGGAACTCTTTATAAAACAGGTCATGTTTTAGTTGTCCGCCGAAGTAGATATAGGTATAATATTATACTGAGACACATCGCCTTGATTATCAGTCACAATGAGGACATTGTACTTTTATTGGAAATTATGGAAAAAATTTGTTTACCTTACTAAGCAATGCATTAAGATGCATACGTACGAGAGAAAACTGTATCCTACTGATGTCATTATCTTCCTGACTTCATTGAATATAAGCCACTTCAAGTTTATAACACCAGGGATGAATTATGTAAAAGACGGTCACATGGTTTAGTGTCTTATCATGATTACGTTTCTAATTTTGTATCACATTTCTTAAATTTTCGACGAAGGAAGCAAACACAATTTTTTTATAGCTTATTCTTCTACGAGTATAAATAGAGCATTCTACCAATCTCAGGTGGTCCAAAAAATTGACAGCGCTACGTAGAGACTAAACGTAACTAAAATTTAAATCTCCTCGAGTTGTACTGCAATTGTCAGTCAGAAATTAAAAATAGTAGTTTTATGTTTATGGCTTAAAAATTTTTTAGTAAATGATACAAAATGATCTACACATAATTCGGAATGAAATTTTTCAAATTTTAATGTATAATCATATGACAAAATGGACAAATTTTTAAGAACTTACAAGTTAAAAGATTATATTCACAGGAGACACGACTGGTCTTTCTTTTTTTTTTCTCGAAACTTTGTTCTGTACAGGGCCACAATAGTATTTGATGTAAATAATCCTAAACATAAATAAATGGTTATTCATTTTTCAAATTACATATTTTTGTTCAACAAAAAACCATATGAGGTCTTATCAAAAGAGCTGGTTTAAACTCGTAGTAAATTTAAAAAATTGTAAGCAGTGAGTTCAATTAACAGCATGATATTTGAAAAACTTGTAATATCGAAATAAAACGTATTTTTTTCTTTACATTTGCCTCTTTTTCCACTATAATATCAGTAAAAAATGTTTATTGCAAATATTTGCTGAAATCTACATTTACCATAAAAAAGAGTTAAAAAACACGGCATCTTGGATTTTCTAACCTTATGAATTCGTTACTCTACCGTAACTCGAATCAAAAATTTTCCAGAAACTTTTTCAATTAAAGCTTAGTAAAAAATACAACGGAATTAAAATTAATAATTGCATTTTTTTTCAATACAGTTCATCATATTCAAACCACTATTTTAAATATCAGTAATCTAAAGCAGAATCTTAGACAACGCTTTTGATGGTTACTCGTAACAAGCAGAAAAATATTGTAGACGCATTATACCACCGCTTAAACAGTTGCGACACTGCCTGAAAAAGCGTACCAAATTTTCGATAGTTACTTTCTTTAAAGAAAATGGTTACCAAGCGCACGCAAATAAGAAGAGTTTAAAACTGTTTTGATTTTTAACATCGTATTATTGAAAAAAAATGAGCATTTTATGCAGTTTAAATAAATTTTGAGTTACCAAAATAGAAATTGACTAACAAGTTTTACGTAGATTTGTCAATTGATCACGTACATTTCTTGATCAGTTTTTATCCCTACTTATTTTTGTAGTTTTTTGTATCAAGTGATTAATAACTTTTAAAGTTATACTTCTATAGGCGCGTTATAGGCAAGGGTAAATCAACGATTTCAGATTTTGACCTTGAGAAAGAGTGTGGTGGAAGGTGATTTTTCTTCTTTCTCCCCCTTCACCTCGTACTCTCTGACGTACTTCCGGTTGCCTATACACCACATGATGCCATACATTCTAGATTTTATTTCATTTTCTTTTAACCAGTTGAAAAAAAAAAAAAAAAAAAAAAAAAACACAGTTTCCAAAGAGAATTTAACCCTCAACCTCCTGCATACTTACGGAGAACCTTACTGACTCTACTACGAGCGTGCCCGATATGGGAAACTCAATTACTTCGTTTAACCATACAGTTCATTGCTTATTTTTAATGTATTAAATTGATGTACTTCGTATAAAATTGATGGCATTTCTCCTCTAAGGAGATTATCAGTGAATTTACCTTTCTTACATTACGAGTAGTGTTAACTTTCCTTACTGATATTGCATCTGCAAGATTTTTGAAGCAAGTTAGTAAAATGCTAGATTTTATTTCATCAGTTAAGTTTTTGTTCACGACTAGTGAAAATATACGCATCAGCAATATAAAAACGCTAAATACAAGTTCAATTGTGACAGAAAGTTTACATATTTCGAAATTAATCCTTCTGGGGATTTTACAATCAATTTTGAATGTAATCAAGTAATGTGTGAATTCAAAATTTTAAATTAGTATACATTATCAGAATTGAACAATTAATGAGCAAGTAACTATTTATTCATATATACATGCATTCTTACAACGAGGCTAGCCGTATTCTATGTCATCATATTATGAATCATTCACCTTAAAGCTAATACACACATGCGCACACATAAACGACGAACGAGCTCCTCTTTTCATATGAGCTTGCTTTATATTTACAATATGTCTTATCTGAATTTGACGGACGGATAGTTCTTAGTTATAATATAATTCATATCATCAACTCCCGATTAACTTAATCCACTTAAATTTTAATCCACTATCCGGCGTCGAAACGACTAAAAAACTGCGAAAAGTCATAATTTGCTCTAAATTTGGTTCAAATGACATTAAAACTCAGTTTTACGCTTTTGACTGAGTTAATGTATGTAAAAAATACCACACTGGGTGTATTAGTGGTCGCTTATCACGAATTTGATGTCAAATTTTTTAAAAATCACTCCTAGAAGACCCCAATGAGTAAAATATAGGATAAATTTAGTGATTTTCTTGAAAATTGCTGTTTTAAATACCGTTTTGAAGTTTTTTTACGACTTGGTATATGAAAAAAAGATGAACTTGGAATGTTAAGTATAATTTGAGTTTGAAATTGATCATCAGTAACTCTAACAAGCCCGTGGTAAGATATTTTGGTTATTTTTAAGATGTTATCGTATCAGATTGATTTTCGCTTACGTACAGGTTTTTTATCGAAGCTTCGATACAAAGGGTTTCTGCATCGTTTTTGTCCCCTCCTTGAACTGACATTTCTTTTGATCATCCAACAGTAATCTGCCAACATATTTGTTCCCTACTCTCCTTAAAATCTGCGTTCAATTGTTTTAAGTCTTGATAAAACCTTTCACCTTGCTCGTCACTAAGGTCACCGTTATTTTCAGGAAATTTATCAATTTGTGAATCAAGAAAATAAAGTTTTAAGTTTATTAGGCAGCCTAATCTCTGGAAGTGACGTACCATTTTTTTCACAATATTTATGTAATCCACGTCTTTAGTGTTACCCAAAAATTTTGTTGACACCTCTTTAAAGCTTGACCATGCCGCTTTCTCGACATCATTGATAAATGTGTCAAGGTTTTCATCTCTCAATAAAGTACGAATTTCAGGACTGTCAAAAATTCCTTCCTTTAATTTAGCATCTGATTTCTGATAAAATACTTTTTCTACGTATTTAAAACATTGGCCATTTTTATCTAATTTATTGACTAATTGTTTCATCCAACGAAGTTTTATATGGAGAGGAGGTATCAAAATTTTGGACGGATCCACGAGAGGTTCTTTAAGAATATTTTGTTTTCCAGGTTCAAATAATTCTCTTGGTGGCCACATTTTTTTTCTATAGTGATTTGTTCTATCTTTACTATCGAACATACACAAATAATTGAATATTCAAAAGCGTAAAACTGAGTTTTAATGTCATTTTAACCAAATTTAGAGCAAATTGTGACTTTTCGCGGTTTTTTATTCGTTTCGACGCTGGATAGTGGATTGAAATTTGATGAAAAAAAAAACCATAACATGATTTTGGATGTATATTTTCTGTAAAATTTAAGTATAAAGTCAAAATAATTTTATTTTCACTCTCTTTATTTTTTAATTTCAAAAAACCCTCAAAAAACCTCAAAAAATAAGGTTTTTTTCTCATAAACCTCAATATATCTTGTGGAAGGCTATTTTTTTATTGCGCATTCAGATTCAGCGTCCAAAAAACTTATGTCTAGCTCAGGTTACATCAGTTTTTTGGCTGGGGAGGTAGCGCGTATTATTAAGTGTGTACAAATGGATGTGCCCATAAGAAAAACTGATGCATACTACCAAAAAGCTGCCAGTTTTCTGGAATGAAAAACTGTATTCTTTAGCGCCATGCACTCACATACTTAAAGAATACGGTACGAAAACAGGATGCCATACAGTACTCCCCGTAATCTTTAGTTCTAGATCACGATGGTACAAAATATTACCACAAGTTACAACCCAAGATGATCCACAGTTACTAAAGCCAGACACTAAACAAACTTGGAAATACTCTAGTTCCCTCAACTTAGCAAATAGCGGTATTTATTCTTATAAAAATTTAGAAAAATTAAGAACCTATGTTATGTTTCCTTCTTAACGCTCAGCGGTACTTAATCAAGTAGCAGCAAATATAACTGGAAAAACAAGACTTGAACAACAATTTTTAGTCTTACACATCTTTGACAAAAATACTTTACTAACACTCGTGGCGAAAAATACTTGGAATAAAATGTGGCAAAAATTCATTTCTTTCGGCTCAGCAAGTGCTGCTTTTATCACTATGATAATAATTTTTCGGACTATAAAATTTATTCTAGACACAATTATTTACGGTTACTCTCTACTCAGTATTTATGGATAGTCAATTTACATTCTAGGAGCAATCTGGAATTCACTCACGAACCTGCTGCTACATCTGGCCAGATCGCCGCCCGACGGCGAAAACTCAGGCAACGGAGGGAATGCTACTGCACCAAACCTACCAAGTTACCAGCAAATACCAGTGAAGCAACTCACTAAAACAATATTTATTGACTCTATTACAGCCACCATACCTCCAAAAACTGACACACACTCATATCCTACAATACACGAATCCCGAATTTCATCTTTAGCCATCCATACTAAAAACGCAGAAACACAAGTTTAAAAACCATTCAACATGAAGCAAGAAATAAATGAATCTCTAAACTTAGTTCAAAAAAGAAATTTTCTCAACCAAAATAGCGCAGCACAACTACCCAGAGATGACACAAACACCCCAGGAGCATGAAAAACTAGCAATAGCTTGTTTTATTAAAGGGCTTAAAGCCCCAGTAGGTTGCTAGATGTACCCACCCGCGTACTATGCAACCCTTAAAGAGTGCTGCCAACACGTTGAACAAGTCGACAATCACTTAAGAGATCTTAAAAACCTAAAACTGCAGCAATACTTAGTAATAACTATGTAATACAAAAAAAAGGAAAAGTAATTTCCCTTTTCTCACTTAGAATATCTTTATTTTGTTTTCAGACGTCAGAAATGTTCTTCAGTTATATTGTAACTACAATCATGACAATGTTGAGTGCCGAGGTAATACCTCAATTCTATTAGTCAAACTTCATCCCAGGAATCGCATTTGAACAAATACAAGATAGAAGGATAATAAGCGAATGTTGGTCCTGACTACGACCTCACCGATATTTTAACCAATCTTAACACCACCCTTCTGGAAAGAAACATCCATAATTAGACTTTGTCTTACATAATAGAAGAATTCGCAATCAAAATTCAAGAGCTAGGCAACCTCAACTCTATTTTTCAAATATATGTATAGCACCAAAGATCAAACCATCGCTAAACGCGAAAAATGTACCTATTACATAGACAATCAAATATACTGAAGCGAGAAAGTCGCTACAGAGCTACTGAAAAACTTACAGGCAATTCTTACTGAATTTAAAAAGAGAACAAGCACACCCACTACGACACAATATTTTATATACAATGTACAAGTATTTAACAATAGGCTGTCTTATATAATTAGAACACACAATCCCTCTCATTGGCTCTTTTGACATAAAATAAACACAACATCACTGTTCTCTACGGAGAAAATAAATATCACCCGCCATCTGTTGGATATGGCATCATAAAAGCAGATTTCAGATGCACCATAAAAGACGCAGAAAAACGCTTCGACTTCGGAACCAATAGATTCGTAAACAGCAGTACAATCATCCTGTCTATCACCCTCACGATATATAAACCTGAAAAAATTTTATACTACACTTGTACGTATTCGCCTCAACAACAAATGTATTTTATAGCTAATTCAAAGACCCAAATCTCATCATAGCCGCAACAATACTCCTGATAAGCATAACGCTAGTCCTATCATTTCTCTCTATATGTTACGTAATTTTTACTAAAAGGCCTTTCGAAAAACTAAAAGCAAAACTAGACTAAAATATTAACAGCTATACACCCATCGGTAGCGTCAACCCCGATTTTCACTGCGATTTCAAGGGCCCAACATGCACTCCAGAAAATAATGCTAACCCCGCAGCCAAAAGGACAGAGAAAATTTACGATGTCCTGAACTTTCCTCCTATGAGAGTTGCGCAGAGCATAGGACCCCTATATAGTGATGGGAAACGATTCACAGTCATATAAGCGGGTACAAGAAAGGTGATGCACTATTCAAACGCTGGCAACAAACTAATGACTCTATGACTATAACATTAACACCTCCCACTGTGAAGGCCACCCGAAATCCCAAAATTCACAACAACAAAAAATCCCAAGAAAATGAGAGTGGCCGAAATGCACACCTAATATCCTTGTCGCCTAACAAAATTTTTCAGCAGCCAAGCCACTGGTCCCAAATTTTCCTGAAGTCAAGACCATCTATTCGCAGATCTAATTAATGTTAAGAAAGCAAAGCTTGTCATGCCCGCTTCTTTTGTACGACACGCAAACAAGAGAGTCCCAAACGGCATTTAAACGCGAGTACGACAAATCTTTTTCAAATACAAATTTGCTGATAGGAAGTAGCTGCCAATACGCAGAGAGTAACCTACGGTGGACAATTGAAAAAGGCAACTTTGCCGGGAGTATCAGCCTCGCCAACTGCCCTA
The DNA here is from genome assembly GCF_000648655.2 of Copidosoma floridanum. The sequence goes on along the minus strand of NW_019379863.1, from coordinate 1,047,911 downwards.
ACTATAGGGAATGCGAGATGTGTACCGAAAGTTTACCGATCTGGAAATCGTGTACACAATGTTACAACGGGTACGTTGATTATCGTTTGGAGGACATCCAAACTGCCTGTCTCTTCGTATAAACCAACGAAGAGCTTGCAAGGGACTTGTCCAATCAAAAATATTGCTGGAATTGTGGAGGACCCCCAGAGCTTAGCGCCATAGTCATCGTTCCACCAGAATTAAGAAATATGGATGATATAAATGTATGAATTTTGTTTCCTCACAACAAATAAATACAAATAACAATGTGACAGTGTAATTGTACATTGTACATAAAAACAATGTAACAATGATGATAATAGCAAATAATAAAAAAAGTAATAAAAAAAATCGTCACACAAAATAAACAATCAAAAAATTACACAAACACAAAAAAAAATTAATTAAAAATACAAATCACCTAACACCAAAAGCTGGACATAAAAAAAACACAACAACAAAACAACACGAAAATGAAATAAAAACAAAAAAGACGAAAAACGAACACACAAAAAAACTAACGAATACAACACCCAAAAACAACAAAAGAGAATTCAAAACATTACACACAAGAAGAGAAATACGCAGAACATAACTAACAAAAGAAAAAAAAAAAAATACTTGTATAATCATACGACGGAACACTATTATAACCTCCCGACGAGAAATCCGCACATATATATTACAAGTGAAGCGCACTAGTATAACAATTGATGCATAATAATATATGTAGTCTATTCGTCAATCACTAAAACCTTCTCTCCCTAATAACAACATATCCACCACTTTCAAATCCCACCATCCCCACATCAATCCCTTACTTATTTTTTAATCCAGGTAGCATCGTATCAATGGACCCATAGACTATAATACTAATTCTGAGTGTTGGATATTTGTTGGAAAGATACGCAAAAATCATCGCTAAGAAGATACGAAAAGTTGAGATGACTTCCCCAACAAGAGGGGGTGACTCATTATCACTGGTCACATACTAACCCATACGCAATCAGCCTCACACCCATGCAAGCAGGAAACCGATCATTGCTCAAAAGCTGAAAGAAAAAAATCTTATTTGAAGCAGCTCTCTACATCTATGGTGTAAGGCAAATACGTGCATTGGACAGCACATGCAAACGATACTCAGATAGCTTCATCTAAAATATGGTAATGAATGTATTACTAGACAATTCCAAATTAATCACCATTAAACACCAAGCAACACGAAAATCTAAGGTAACCCTTAGGAACTCAAATAATAGCCTTCAACATCGTGAAGTAAGTTCATAAAACACCTAGAATGGGATCAAGCTGAAACCTGTGAACGAGAGCAAGCTGCGATCAGCACAGCTAGTATAAAATACGCCGGTCTTTAACAGCAGTTTCTATTGGAAGGAAAGGATTACGAGCGGCATGTAACCCCTGAGCGATGCCAAATTTGTCTCCTAAACATTAAACCCTGCAAAGATTGCTGTACATGCAGTGTGTATCATTTGCAAGGTAATGGAAACGACACCATTGCAAGATGCCAGCTTGAGTGCCCCAACCCAGTGAACCACCAGAACACACATAGTGATGTTTGCCGTTACATTTTGTCCACTTTGTCCACTTTGAACAAATTTGACTTCAACATTGTGGTCCAGCGATAACTACCTTTTTCATATACTGCTATCCCATCTGAATGTTAGCATCACTGTCTCTTTAGTCCATTAACCTAATTCCTTTGTAATCTACTGTAAGAATATTGTTAGGAAATTGTACGGACGATAAAAATTAAGCCCATTTTTGATAACTTACCAAATCTATTGCTTCAATATTGATAAGTTATAACAAAAAAAAAAATTTTTTTTTAAATAATAATAATATCCCCAAAACACCACACTTTATGAGTGCGTCACGTACTGTATCATTAGAGAATAAGATAATTGTTAGCTACTAATCCAACTTGTTAAACGTAATGCTAATATGTAAAGACGACATTTCATGCGAATGTAACCATAGCTATTTCATTATCATATTCATATTTCATAGGTAAGTGTGAATTATTATTGGATATCTTTTCTCACAAACAAAACCCTTTTTTTAAATAACGTAAATCATACTTATAACAAAAAACAACCGTAAATGAAAACTTCCATTTTAATAACGCATTAACAAAAAATTTTTAAAAACGACTTTAATATCATTTACAAACATAATAATCAAATAACCTTATAACTAATCACACTCATCACAAGAGTTTTGCATACTTCTAATTTTTATTCTTTGCAATTCGTATACACATGTACCCGTCGCTGTTGTCGTTGTCATCTTGTCTTTTACAAAGATAAGATATGATACACTCGAGGTTGAAAAAGAAGCGAAAAAAAAGCCAGATGTGGGTCCTAGGACTTCCAGCAGAAGTGAAACTTCCATTGCAAATGATATTAAACTTGATATAATAGAAATTAAGAAAACTAGATCACACCAGATTTTAATAGGTCTTGAAGAATTGAGTATTAGAATAGGGAAAATTTTATTATTATCACGTATTCAAGCACGCACATACATAAAATTCATATACTTATATATACTACTAATGTTACACGTGATTTACACATTTTAAGTAGTTCCATGTTTGCTATGATATATGTATTGAAACATGTACAAATTGTTGATCATTTAATGCAGAAAAAAACAAAAATTTTTACCATACTGACCCAAAAAAAAGTACTTTTATCTAGTTACGTGGGACAAAATACCTTTTATTTAAAATTACAAACCATGCATTTGATATCACATTATATGAACAATCAATTCTGGTTGGAATTATCGTATCAGACAAATAAAATTTTTTTAAATTTTGGCTACCATAAAAGTAAAATAATCCACTCTATGTAATGTAGATTAAAGAAAACAATAAACATATAGCTATTTTCCATTATTAAGTTGTTATTTGTCATTCAACTCGCTTTCTATGATTATCTACGAATTAATATTAAAACTTACTCGTGCTTATAACTAATTTCTACTACTCTCAAAATTTATAATACACGATAGAGAATAGAAAATGAATCAATTTATATCTAGAATATGTAGGATGTGGCTTTGCTCTTGAGATATGACTTAGTAGTTTAAGAATTATTACGATTATTTGTATGAATCCGTGTAATATATAGTTTAGCCCATGAGTTATTATTTTCTATACATGGCATTACTTTTGTCCTATCTGGCTTCCCTGAAGAGATACGACTGTTTTTCTAACTTTAAAAGAATATGTTGTAACAAAAGTTCTTTGAAAATTTTGTTAAAACCCGTATTAATGTTCCAAACATGCGATAGGGAATGAAAATTTTTTTTTAATTGTTATTTTCAAGATACAGTCAAAAATGAGAAAATTCAGGTTATGTTTGCGCATAGCTCAACCCCCTTCTATTTTTAAGCGTCGATCATGTAGTTCTTCTTTTGAATGCCCGTAAAAATAGTTATTTTGTGTCTATCTAGCTTCCTTTTCGAGATAAGATTGTTTTTCAAACTTTGAGGGATTATATTGTGCCAAAACGTTTCCAAAAATTTTGTTAATGTCCATGTCAATTTTTAAATAATGGCATAAAAAATAAAATACTTTTTCATTTTTTTTTTAAGATACAGTCGAAAAAAGAAATAATTGAGGTTACGTTTGTAAATAGTCTAACTTCTCTATATTTTTGCTCCTTGATCATGTAGTTTCTTTTTCAGGAAACACGTAGATATTTTTATTTTTAGCCAATTTTTCTTCCCTTTCGAGATAAAGCGTGTTTTCTTATTTTCAAAGGTTAGGTTGTCACATTACGCCTATTTGATACTTTATGCAGGTATTTTTAATACTTTATGATCAGGACATGCAACACGTATATAATATATGTATACAATATACAAACGTCCACTTTGTCTCTAGTAAAGGTACAGCTGCTTTTCTCTTCATTTGTCTTTTCTCCATACCTATACCTCAGATTGAGCAAGCACATCGGCTTAGCCATTGTGTAGAAGCATACTAACAACATACCTATATTATATATTATATATATATGTATATATATATTTAATATTCTTATGTAAGG
>NW_019379863.1:1022758-1042800 GCF_000648655.2 Copidosoma floridanum | reverse complement strand
TACAAAGAATAAACTTTGACAAAAAAAAAATTAATTCGTGAATGATCAAAAATCTCTTACCATACAATATTTTTAGTGTTTGATTGATTCTCCAAATCATTTTGTATAAATATATTTTTAGGATTTTTACATCTTGATATCAATTCGTACAGTTTTCAAAGAGAAAACAAAGATCTTTCGTAGCAAAATCCTAATTTTTCGAAACTTTGACCTTGTTATTTATTGATTTCCATGGAAAAAGCTAGAACTAATAGAAACTGTTTTCTGTGTATAATTAACGGTAAAAATACTTTTACTCGTTTTTAAAGTGATTCTGGGTTTGAAATCTCTCTCACTTTATTTTTGAAAAGTTATTATTGCTGCCTTTAAATTAAATTTAAATTATTTTGTTATACGTTGTCTAGTGCCATTGCACAAACCATCAAATTTACTCAACTTTCTTATCAACACAACAATAGGGTATATTTTTTTATTTAAAACATGACGGGGTTATCCTTCATGGATATAATTCAAAGTTTACTTTGGAAAATTTGTTTATATTATCTTCAGTGTGATTACTACCTCTATATTGTGCATAATCTATACTGTAATAAGTATGTACTGTCCCTTTAATAAAACTCAAAATTTGATTATTTAAAATATACGAGCGTTCTTTACGAGGTGTCTAAATGACTCTTTTTAATCAGCTACTCCTACCATCATCATAAATTTGGTTACAAATGTTATCAGTTTTCCATCCCTGAGGAATTTCAAAAAATGATATAAGGTGAATAGATAAACAATTTTCGTTATTGTTAATGGACATTAGAAACAGAACCATAAAGTATCATTTTTTTAATTTCAAAATTTTTAAGTGTTTTCATAGAAATAAATAGTTTAAAGTTTTACTAATTACATAATAACCATATAATAAAATTATATAACTTTTACACCCATGCTTTATTACTGGAAGTATTTGTCTAAAATTACCTCCTTAAGTTAATCAGCTTCCACCAAATGAAAAATTATTATTACATAAATCTTTCACAGTTTTATCTACTATTTTAGAAGCTTTTCTAGGGATCATTGGAGCTTCGTCTTTAATAATTACACTTACTTCTCGAAAACGAACACGTAATTATCCGGTTTTTATATGTGTATCTGTTTTTTGTACGTACTTCAATTTTTTTTCAGGTATTTCCTAACAAATGAAATAAAAATTGGGGCAAAAAATAAAATGTATAGAAATTATTAATTTAAAAATTAATACATATATTTAATTCAAAAATTATGCCATACAATGCAGTTGAGATAAAAATATATCATTGAAGAATTATTCCAATACTTGTAATGAAAAATTTTGTTTCAGTTTGAAAGATTTATTCATCTACAATGTATGAAAAAAAAAATTTTTAAACCCTGAAAAATGAGTAGATCATAAAAAGACACATCAAAAATTGTTATACGTTTGTGATTTTTGTAACATTGTATTTACTTTAAAACAAAATTTCGTTAAGCATCAAAAGTAACATAATTTAGAAAAATTATTTACAAGCATACATTGTAATAAAAAAATCAAAAGATCAACACATTTAAATAGACATATGAAAATTTACAGTAAATGTAAAATTAAACAGATTTGTAGAAAATGTGGAAAAGGATTTTCAAGATAAGAAAATTTAAAAAGACATATGAGAAATTACAATTTGTAAATTCATAGTGAATAAATTTTTTGAAATTAATTTATTTATCTTTCCTTATTACGACAGGAAATTACAATTTGTAAATTCGTAGTGAATAAATTTTTTGAAATTAATTTATTTATCTTTCCTTATTACGACAGGATATTATTGTAAATAAATTTATTGTCATACAATTTGAAGACTTCTTAAAAATATAACTTATATGCTGTCATATAAAGTAAAGTCTTTTCAAAAATATACCGTGTACTACGCTCGAATTAAATGGTGCAATTAAATTAACAACCCAACAAAATGCAACCATATTCTTAAACTCCCAAGAGGTGTTTTAACTGAGGAGAATGGTGGGGGATGGAGGAGGATAGGTAAAGGATGCATGTGGGATGCATGGGGGATAGAGGGGGATGTAATGAATTATTAAAACAGCAAGAAAACAAACGATTAACAAGGTATTATTAGTAAATCTACGATGATTAATACAATCATCCTCTTTATCTTGCTCCAATATAAAATTCATAAGGTACAAGTAAATATAAAAACTTGGTAATAGATTAATATAATACAATCGTGATGTAAAAGGCGAAGCGCCTCTCGTATTTATTTCTGAAGAGGTCGACTTTGGTTTCAACGAAACGTCAAATATTTTGTTCAATAAAAATGTGCTCCCTTTTACCAAGTTTTTATATTTACTTGTACCTAATGATTAACAAGGTAATTTAAGGGGGATAGGTGGGGGATGGAGGGGGGTTAGAAGCTGAATCCCCTAAAAACAACTTAATAATACAGAAATATATATACTTAGCATAACTACGGCGCACCATTGTGCGCATGGAAGAGGGAGGGAGAGAGAGAAAGAGAGACAGACCTCTGTCCTGCAGTCAGCGCTGGCAGGTACGTAGATAATATATACATTTTTTTTTTATATTATAGTGCTTTACGCCCAGCTCCTATAAAAGGCACTACTCTGGGCACTTAGAACTTGGGAGAAGGAAAGGAAGAGGGATGGAAGGCCTCGAAGTACTATGAGGGAGGTAAGGGGAAATTAGGCAATTATGCTGCGAGAAGGTTGCTTGCACCCTCCTCGAGGAGCATTGCGTGGTGAAAAAGTACATATGAAACTTATAGAGGTACTTGCCCGAAAAAATCGCACTGACTGGGAATCGAATCACGGTCTCCCACGTGCCGACCCACAACCTAGCCGACTGAGCCATCGCACGATAGATAATATATACATTGATGTGTACACGCCAGCGTTCGCTCACTTGTTTCACGGGTTAACTCCCTACATAAAGTGCGCCTAAAGAAGTTTCACTGCAAAAGTACGTACATGTGTTAACGTAACAAAAGACGATAAAAAAGTTGTTTAGAAAAAGAGCATCACGTTGATCTGAAATTTGATTCATAGTTTCAAATTTAGATCACAACCTAATAATCTTACATTATTAAGTTTTAAAAATGCACGTATGTACGTACGTACGAAGAATGGCAAATGACTATCATTAAAAATTTGCAACCAATGGAGTTCACATTTGATACGAAGTTTTATCTCAACGTCACAATCGAATGCTTTCAAATTCAGTACATTTTCTTGACAGTAAAATTATTCCAGCCCAAACACTGTAAATTTTCAGAATATGAGAATCGGATTTTTCAATGTAACTTTACTATTTTGTCCTCAGTAATCAAAAATGTAGATTATATTAAGAAAACAGCTGTTGACTATCTATTCAGCACTAAAAAAAAGTTGATTTATGTTACGCCTGTATGGTCAAAAAGCAAATGTTTGAAGAGTTAATGAAGCAAGCTTTTTATTTATTTTTTTTTTTCTACCGGGTTACCACGACAGACTACTTGGCCTAGTCGCGGGGGCCACCCACTCACCAACTATGTGTGGGGGTGTACTGCCACACCCATCTCCCTAAACCTTTTTCCTCGCATCCTACCTGAATCCATGGGCACAGTGTAAATATCTCCGATGGAACACCTTGCCAGTTAAGCTGACACTCTCTGCACCGATAGTGCATCGGGTCCACTCACCACTGTGTAGCCTTTCCCCGGAGAAGACTCCACTATTCCAGGACGTCCACTCCTCGCCGGTTAAGCTGGCGCTCTCTGCCACAGCATCGGATCCAGGCTAATTAGCATCCCCGGAGAAGCCCCGTATTTCAGAGGCCACTCCTCACCGGTAAGGCCGACGATCCCTGCCCGACGCCTGGCATCGGATCCACTAATCCCTACCTACAGCCTTACCACTGTTTCGCATTCACCGAGGCCCAAAAACCTATGGGGCAAGGAAAAAACCCTGGAATTAATATAAAGGAAAGTTACACGGAAAAACCCACCCCGAAACAGTCCGGGTTACTAAGGAACTTTTCCCGATAAAAACAATTTTTGAAAAAATCTGCATTCACCTGGAATCGAACCCACGACCCCTAGAACTGCGTTGTATCAGTAACAAGCACGCTTACCACTGAGCCAACGCCGCTCTTTAGCAAGCTTTTTATTATATTTTAAATGTTTAAAGTCTTGCAATCTCAAGAACTCGTGGATGACAATTATAGCTGGATGACTGGATTCCAGATCTCGCCAATATTTACTACAGCTACATAACAGTTTGTTCATATGTAACAACCTACTTTTATAAAAATTTAGTTGTATATCTTTTTGTATTTTTTAAAAATTTGGCTATTGAACGCAAGCATTAACAAATATATTTTCATTTAGAGATAAAAATAATAAAATATTTTTGATCATTGTATTAAATTGCCAACTGCGATGATTCAGATTGCTGGAGCATATGCTAATGTACTCTGTTTGTGATTACTCACAAGTGTTTTCTGCCAACTTCATACTCCATTACTAAGACAGATGATCCCATCCCAAACCGTGAAGGGATTATGACGAAAAGTAATTTGCTTCTTACTTAATTTGCTACTAACTCGACCATTAAATACCATCATCAGCATTCCCTATGCCATTTATTGCTTCAGTGTACGTAGAGTTTTAGAAAAAAGATGTTGTGGTTTGGGCGGTATCCACTTTTCATCCATGAGAAGAGCTACAGGTAGAGAGCACTAAGGTGTAGTTCATAATTTACCTGCAGTACCGAAGCGAATTTTACTAATTATTACGCTTTGAAGTATTGAGCTTTTGTGAGCAAGCTAGCACAGTTTAAAGAGGCCACATGAGAGCAAGGTTAAAAAAGCTGATGATTTTATTGAAAATCCTAGATACATGAGTTTTACGAGTCACTTCTTGGGTCATACATTAGTCAATATTGACGTAATAAGGTGAAATATTCTTAAAAAAAATTATAGTTGTTTCTATTCAAGCATTTAATTGTAATTTTTTCACTGTGATTCCAAAGTACACTTATGAATGTAGTTTCTAATCTTAATCTGAAACAAAAGTACTTAACTAATCATGAACTACAATAATAAAAAAAATTATGTTTTTTCATTATATCCCACGAAATGTAGCACGTTATACTCTTTCCACACAAAAAGTATGGACTTCAAAAAATCTCAGGTGCAATGAACGCTGGAGCGGAAAGGGGAGAAAGCTTAATCTTTCGACCTTTAATGAAAGAAAGACGAGGGTTTCTCACACACCTAGATCTTCTAACATTTATTACTAAGTTAATATAATCAACCATTTCGGCTGTTTGTAAGACAATGTTTTTACTCACTAAAAATATAATACAAAAAACCTTGAAATGTACTTAGACTGACCTTCAAAAAAGAAAAATCCTGATCGGCATCCAATACATTTATTCTTAGAAGAACCATTACACGTTTCACAAGAAGAATGACATGCAACACAATGGTAGTCATCGGTTTCATAGGTGTATAAGGGACAAGTTGCGTAGCATTTGTTTTTATAAAGTACTAAATGATGCTGACAACTCGTGCACTGATCTGGTTGTTCTGAACAATTTTGACAATTTGCTTCACATGGCTCACATGTACCATTTTTAGAATCTGTAAAAAAATTTTTAAAGGCTTATTTACTCTTTTAAATATAGCACAAATCAGTAATTTAATTTCTTCAAGTCGTACCAAAAATTTTTTTTTACTTAAACATAATACAATACATAATNCCTATGAGCCTCAAGCGGCGGAAATAAACTGTTAACTCCCTTAAAATTTACTAATCTACTCTGTACATAATTTAACTGTGTAATATATATGTATCAGACCAAAAAATTAGAGAAAGGTCTATACAATTAGGGAGAAACTGTAGTTTAGTAAACCTGAACACACTTTCCATTAAATAGCTCTCGTAGTATATGTTCTTAGCAGAAAATTATTCAGTCTGACTGAAAGAGTATTAAGATCAATTTGCAAAATTAATTAATTATCTCAGATCAATCTAAAAAATACTATTTTCTAAGGTAAAAAATCCATTTTATGATAAATCGACTTGGGGTCGTCATCCCTACACCACACGCCTTTTCATAATGTAGCTACAATGGTTATCATTTGCCAAAATAACACTTTTCTTAGCGTAACAAGTTAAAAGGAGCTTCCATTTTAGCTTATTATAGTAATTTATGTTTATTTATGTGTCAAGAATGTAGAATAATTTCAGAAACACCTTTTTCCAGATTACAATAATATTTAATAAAAATAATAACACAAGCAGAAACTTAACCTATGAGGGTTTGCATGATTTAGCATTTATTTTCAAAAATGTTTACTGCTTGGCGTGCTCATTTATAAGCATCTGTCTTAAATTCTAAGTAGTCTGACTTCTAAAACCAAATAAAACGTCTTACGAAAGCGATAGTACGTATAAAAATAAAGTAGTTTTTGGCTGCCCTCTTGGTGCAGAAAGCAAAACTTTATCACTACTTATGAGTATATTTGTTCATATAAAGTAATAATGAAGCTGAGTCTGCAAACATTTTTTCTGGTATAGGGGGCCACTGTCATTCTAAGTTTAAGTATTTTTATTCTCGAAGACAGTGACTCCAGCGGCTCTAACCGCAACTCAAAGAGTAATATTTATTTTGCTTAAGATATATACATACACACTACTATTTGTCGACATTTTTTTTCAATTACAATTTCTTAGCTAAAACTGATCATTAAACACAGTAAAAAGTTAGTTAAGTAGAACTTCTGCTTGTTAAATGTCATTATCTAAAACCTATCCTTATAATAATGGGTCCAGAAAAAAGCTTTATAGTTGAAAAAAATCAAGAATATTTATAGAATTTTATAGCCTACGTTTAGTAGGGTAATAATTTAAGTTAAAACTGTCAGGATTAGAGTGTTCGACCAATTTTGTTTCCTCACTGAACATTAAAGTTTGAAGGTAAAGCTGTAGATTTTTATGAATTTATCTTTAAATAAGTTTTTATTCTATTATTTCAGAACACGTGTATGAAATGTGAGCTGCTTTGATAATATTTAAGCAGAAAAAGTGAATAGTATGTAAGTACCATAATTTTTGCTGCACCCTAGAGGTTTTTAAAAATCTACTCTAGTAAGCTTTAAAGAAGTGAATAGACAATTTTAAGATCACTCGTGATCAGTTAGCCACAATTTGAAAATGATAAAAAGTTTCTCTATACCTTATATAACATCCCAATCGGAAAGTTAACTAGGATACCACGTTAGGTAGGTAGGCCCAAGGTTGGCTATCAAGGTAGGGCCTACCTGTATCATTTACGCGGCGCAAGCGTGGCGCTGCCTTAGGACAAAGTTTCTATCTTCTATCTAATTTTTTTTGACATTATAAAACTGCGAAAATATTTCGGAGCAGTGTATTTATAAAAATGTGTAAAGGTTATTTGTGGTGATAAATTATTGAAAATCAGTGTGAAACTAAAACGCTCTTTATACTTAACGAGGTTGACTACCTTAAGCGATTGATGGCCATTTTTTCACTAGAATTTGTACAGAACTTCAATAATTTATATTTAATTTATGTAAGGTTTTAAGAACTCTGGGTGCTGATAAAACGAGAAATTAATGAAATAAATTTTGTAAACTTTACATGCGTTCTTATGGGAGATTGTCAAAAGCGACTCTTATAATAACAAATTTTAATGCAGTCAACAGTCAGACTTGGACAAAACTGTAGTTAACAGTAAATTAACATTTGTTTTTTTATTGTGTAAAACAATCACGTTCATTAAGTCCTTGTAAAAATAGTTGCTAATAAGTAATCTGGAGTGTAAATTCAACTCAATATTAAATTATAGAACATGCGCACGCATTTCGAAACTAAAAAAGACACAGTCAGACCCCTCTCTCTCCCTTACACCCCTCTCCAAATGCAGTCAACCTCCTTAACAAACCAAAGAGTGAAAAATATTATTTTTTAAAAAAGCCAAGAACTAAATAACTTAAGTGCAGTTAACAAGTAAGGAGTCATGCCAAAAAAATAATAAGAATCTAGAATTGTATTACATACGAGTTTGTTATTTATTACAAAAGTCTGTGATGTGATGGTACTTAAACTAAAAAAAAATTATAAAAGTACTTTAGATTATTGAAATCACATTGTATTTCTTTTATTTAACACATAATCCATTCCCTTAGTTAGCCACACTAAAAGGTTAACTGGGCAACCAAGGTAGGGCCCACCTAATGCTGCGTAAACGTCTGATGTTAAGGTCCCATTTATGCCAAGGTTAGCCAAACGTAGGGTGAGTCGGCCGACAAAGTAGGCCCTAGCTAACACTTTTTTAAGCTTTCCGATCAGGATTATATAGATGTTAATTCATGTATGTATATCTTTATGTATATTTATATGAAGTGCTGTACTCAAATTCAGGTTTATCCCTATGAGCCTCAAGCGGCGGAAATAAACTGTTAACTCCCTTAAAATTTACTAATCTACTCTGTACATAATTTAACTGTGTAATATATATGTATCAGACCAAAAAATTAGAGAAAGGTCTATACAATTAGGGAGAAACTGTAGTTTAGTAAACCTGAACACACTTTCCATTAAATAGCTCTCGTAGTATATGTTCTTAGCAGAAAATTATTCAGTCTGACTGAAAGAGTATTAAGATCAATTTGCAAAATTAATTAATTATCTCAGATCAATCTAAAAAATACTATTTTCTAAGGTAAAAAATCCATTTTATGATAAATCGACTTGGGGTCGTCATCCCTACACCACACGCCTTTTCATAATGTAGCTACAATGGTTATCATTTGCCAAAATAACACTTTTCTTAGCGTAACAAGTTAAAAGGAGCTTCCATTTTAGCTTATTATAGTAATTTATGTATATGTACTACTAGTAGAGCTCCACCCCACTGTACACTCTGCGCGCTAGCCCACCAATTTTTAAATATCAGTCAAATGCTTTATTTTTTCAGTTTTCCATTTAAAATTAAGAAAAACAAAAATTTTTGTAAAGTAGTTTTATAGATAAAACAGAAGTAGCGTAAATTTAATTTTTTATAAATTTATACGAAAATTTTTTGCCTGGTTGCTGATATCACAAAATATTCAAGGAGATAAAATTTTGAAAACATTTTAACCATTTTATCGATTTAATACTGTTTTTGGAATTGTAGGATTAGAATCCAATATAGGATTCTAACTGACCCTTGTATAAATTACAGATAAGAATATTCAAACAAGTAATAAAAATAAGAAAATGGCGGTTGTACTCTCTGGCCGTAAGGTACGTACGATAGTAAGTACACGTAGACAGTTGCGACCATAGACAGTTGGCATGATCACAATCTACCATTGCTATAAGACCAAAAGCAGATACACGAAGGTGGTCGAAAATCAAGACCAACCGAAATCTCACCAGAACTTAAAAACCTCATTATTCATGAAGATCCATAATATTTTTGTTATATTTTATTTTGGTAAAGATATGAGTAATTGAATATTGCCGCTTGGTCCATTCCATGAACTAGCCGCAACCCTGATCAACAAATAGAAAATGAAAAAATATAACAAAAAAGTGTAGTTTACGCCAAGATTAAAATTAATTTTCTACTCGAAAATTGACCTTTGAAAAAATGCACCCCCACACAACAGCAATATAAGTCACAGTGTGGCCAATTGGTTGTTTACAATAATTCATAACAGAAACTAAAAGTTTCAGCAACTTTTAGAAGTAATAAAGGAAAAAACAACATTTATCTATTATTTGTATTTTTTTTTTTAACTATCAACTAATTTTTTTTTACAAAATAAAAATACAATAGTTATTGTTTATTAATGCTTTTTTTGTGTCTTTGTAAATAATTTTTTTCGAAATCATACGTCAGTATTATTCAAACGTAATTTATTCAGTTTTATTAAACATCTTCAATTGAAAAAAGAATTTATTTTAATTACCAATTTATTTGAAAGAATCACATTTGTACTATTAGAACATTGAATTCAAACATAATTATATACGAATTTAAATAATATGTACATCAAGTTTCCAAGTAATACGATTTTTTTATCGCATATTTATTTTTTCTATTGCAAGTTGCGCATTATCTTGGTTAAAGATGAAAGGGTTCAGTTTATTAATATACTTGACATTTTCTAATAAAGAGATGAGGATGATTTTTATCTTTTTGTGATAAATAGGGCAACGAGCAAGATACGCGGTTCCCATTACCTATAAGATAATTTGATATTCTTTGATTAGGTATGAAAATATTATGTCATATTTTTAAACATTTTTAATAATGCAGTTAATAAGCCTATAAAAAATTTAACTAAGAAAAAAAAACCAACGAGCCATAGGACTACCTCAAGAGTAGTGTAAAAATCTGCTAATAAATGATATAGATAAAATAATTATTTAGGGAGTGCTTGAAAGTGGCTAAAGATAGCTAGAACAAATATTGGAGCATTGCTGTGACACTGTGCTTAGAAAGTGTGAGGGGATTGAAAAGGGTTTCTTAAAAAATCTTACAAAAGCTGAAGAGAAGGGGGGAAGGTCCAAAGAGTAATTTAATTAAAAATTGTATAATAACCAAGATAATCTTACCTCATTTAAATATGCGACTAAAGGTTGACTGAGAGGCGTTCTTTAAAATCGTAAGGGAGGCCTAATAGGTTATCCAGTTATTGAGATTGTTCGCTTTGGCTCGATTCTTATAAGAATCTTAAAATAATCATAGAGCTTTTTTGCCAGTATTAATACGAAGGCAATGAAAGCTTAACATGAGAAAAGAACAAATGACTGGTACCCCATTGAAGATAATGTAAGCTCATATGTTTGAAAATAACAGAAACAACAGCGTAACAATCTTACAAAAGAGCGAATAGATTAAGGTATATTGACTATTCGAAATGAACAATGATGTTGTGAATAATGAGAATCAACCTCAAGCTACCTCTATAAAACAACGCAGAACTTACGTATAATTTTTAATGAGCAATTGACGGGATTATAATGACAATTAATTACAGAGCAAGCCATCAGCAATTTTTGAATTAAGGCTTTATAATAGGAACGATCGATTTATCCGCTGGAGACTTAATACTCTCTGATCAAGATAACACGTCTTCACAGTTCACCAGCCATGCAGCGAGAGAGAGTTTTTGAGTCTTGATTTTCCGAAACAGCATATCGAAAGCGTCTTCAGCGGCTCGAGAGAAAGAGAGAGAGAGAGAGAGAGAGAGAGAGAGAAAAAAAAAACTAGTACTTCTGAAAAAGCCAACAATATTTCAATATTTTCAATCTATTACTAGCCCTCTCAGTCTCAAAACTGGCAGCAACGAACGCGCGAAATTACGACTTGTAATCACCCCTCACTCTTACCGTAACAGAGATGTAGAATTGTAATAGGAGCTGAGGGATTGGAGGGGGCAGAGGGGGGGGCTAAACAAAAATTTAACTTAATAAAAACAAGGTAAAACCCGATAAAATTTGATTTTATTTAGAGGATGGGCTTAGGATGGATCAGTAAAGAGTAGAGAGCGGAGTCTGTGAAATAGGGCGGGGAGTTAAAAGGTGTGAAGGGGGTGAGAGGGCTAAACAAAAATAGATCTTATAAAAATAACCTAAGAACTGACAGAATTTCACCTTATGTAGAGGGGGCTGAGGGGGATGAAGAGGAGGGAAGTGTGAAATGAGTTTTTAAAATTTCTACAAAATATTATACTACTATGTAATATAAAAAAAGTATATAATACATTTTTATATTATACAGTTAGTTATACGGAGCATCGAACCCAAGCCCCCATAGACTACCAACAGCCCACTTCTCCTAACATAACAAAGTAAAATTTCGTCTTTTTCTACGTTATTTTAAAACAGCATATTTTTGCCTGAATTGCACGTTAAAACATCCACACCCAATCTTCCCACAGATCCTCACGGCTTCTCCCATTAATCCCATTGCCCTTTGCCAATTTTTTAAAATCTTTTACAGACCTACACTGCCTCCCACAGCTCCTACAAACTTTATGAAAAATTTACGCACGAATTTTTGAGTTTTATGTCATCTTTATGATTATTTAATTACATTCGACTACGATAAAACAAACCTTTTTTGTCACTATTTAAAATCGGATTTATTTTATAAAATTGACGTACAAATTAAAAAAATTAATCAACACATAAGTGTACGTATGCAACAGGACAGTAGTAAGTTGTATTGTAGACATAATACTAGCACTTTGGAAATATGCAAATTTCATACAAGTGAGAATGGTATTAAAATTATACTGAAATAATACATGCATTGAGAATAAATTTGTATAATATGTAAAGCAATTGCATACTTTTTATCAAAGGATTATCAGCATGTTGATAATTTTAAGAATAATAAAGGTCCATATAAAAATAGATTATAATATGTCTTGTACGTAAAACATTACTTTGGACTTGTCAAATGTTTTAGGACTATACACATATACATTTATGAAAAAAATTTAAACTAGTAAAAACACGTATCTTTTCTTCAAAGGCTCCTGAGAAGTTGGCGTACTTAGCAGAGTTACTATTGGGGATTATAGAAAGTATCAAATTTATAATATGTATTAGAATAAATACACAGTAAGTGCTTACAATAGTGAACATTATAACAATATGTTAAAATTCAGTCTTATTCATGTTATTTTGACTTATGTTATGTTTTATTGAAATGTGCCTCCAGCCTCACTCATTATTTTTCCGACACCACATAAGAAAAAGATTGCTGGGCTGTACTCATGCAAGCAATAAATAGTTATTGCATTCAAATCATTAGGAGTACGATGGTAATCTATTTATATCAACTTTATTTCAATTTTCACAAGAGTATGGAGTTTATGGTGCGATAACCTTTTTTTTTATTCATATAAGTGGTATATCATGAAAAACTTTTCATTTTTCATACGCCTTTATACAACATGGTACTCATGCTATAAGAAGGTAATCATCCAGAAATTTATAAAATACACTTTTTATTCATATTTATAACCTGTTATTTTGTTCTACTTTTTGAAAAAAAAATGAAACTCGCTAAATTTAAAATTAAAGAGTCAGCACGAATCAAATAATGGGTGCTGTCAATAACGTACAGGAAGATAGATAAAATATGCGCAAGAACTATCGGTAACTATGTATAGCCCATAGTGCGCAGAAAGATAGTACAGATGACGGTAGCAAAGTATCTGCAAGTCGTCTATAAAAGACATTAATGAGTAAAGAAACATATTCACTTCCAGCGAGCCTGGAATGAAGAAATTTGCTGCCTACCCAGACCTAGAACTCTCTGGTGCACCAGTACTAACCGTGATGTGTAAACACCAAGAAGAAGAGGATAGGGCACGAAGACCAATAGTGTGAGCATCAATGTAAGTACACCAGTAGAATGCTACTACTACTAACTGATATGGACCTTCTGTGCTCAACTGCTAGTATTATGGTGACGCCATACCCTAAGTAGTCGAGAAACTAGGTATAGCATTAGCTTTTCTTAGGCAAAGTACCTGGATTGATACCACAAGCAGTTCTTAAGACCCTCATAGAACCCCGAGAACGACCTAAGCCTACGTGACCTCCTTCGTAAAAGGTATAGAATCCATTACAAACTCTTCATGGCTGTACTAATGGTTCACCCTAGCTCAACCATGTATCTGTAAAAAAATTAATGCGCGATAAAATTATTTCATCCGCAGTTTGAGTGATAAAAATTAAAGTTTAACTAAATATTTTATTTTTGTATTCGAGTGCGAAATTTAAACTGCCTGAGTATTTCAAATCCTCTGAAAGAGAATAAATAAAATCACTTGCTAAAATAGAATTGCGCCAATTATCTTAATCAATGGAAGTAAATGATCTAGTAATTTTAATAAAGGAAACACAATTTCCTTGTTGAAAAAATGGTTGAATAAATTTAAGAAATGAAAGAATCAAGTGTACTATTCTAGTGTATATTACTACTCCTTATTTATTGAAGCCAACCCCTTTATAGATGATAATAAGTCTTAATATTGCTTAAAGTTTATTCAAAAGTTTAATTATGAGCTAATATTGTCATTTAGTTTAAAATTTAATCAATCTGAAAATCTTCTTTTTAGTGTATCTAGCTTTTAGTTAACAAACAGCTAAAAAACAGACTTACATAAAAATTAAATTTTAACGTATAAGACTCACCTTTGCACAAAGAAACATAAATAAATTTGTTTGGAATTACCATGGAAAATCACTGAAAAGAAATATTAATTCAGTTTACATTAAAAAAAAACAAAAAGAAAAAAAATCAATAAAGCAATCATTAAAAATAATCACTGTAGACACTGGGGGGTCAATAAATTATTCAACAAGTTAATTTAATTATTGATAAAATCAATTTTACGATATTTTTCATCAATAATATCTGGCAACTCGAGCGACTTTGATCTTTTACACTCGGCAGCAAACCCGCCCTCTAACATATAGTCACGGATATTGAATGTGTTTTGTTGACTGATTTTTCAGTTTCCTCGGTACATATAAAATTTTTACCCATTTTTTACTACCGCAAGCTTATTGGGGTTATACTTTAAGAAAAGTAAGTCGTAATACATATATAAATTGAAGTAACACTGTGTTATTCAATAATTAAAACTGTGAAAGTATCATACTATGATAGTAGTTAAGTATTTAAAGCTAACTTACAAAGGCAGGAAAGTAAACTGGTAACTATTTTCTTTCTTATTAGATGAACTTATGCTTTTAAGACAAATTTGCAATTATTTGTATTCCAAGATGAAAATTATGAAATTGAAATAATTTTGTCTTTTATAGTTAAAAAAACTAAAACCATATATGTATAGCTCAAAGAAATAGGTTTCTTTATAACTTGTTGACCAATCTTCTTCGTCGACATATTGTATCGAAGAAAAAAAAATCTTCTAATAAGGCATAACATTAAATGGGAAAGAATTGTATCTGTTAATGTGTTGCTTAATATTAAATCATTATATTCCCAAATATGTGCCATCAAACAATGCACCTCATACTATCATGAAAAAAATATAAGAATTTGAAAAAGTTATAAAAATGGAAAAAACATGTGGACAGTTTTGTATAATTGCAGATTTCTCTATACTATTACAATCTAAAGGAAGTCTGAAAGTTCTATGACTTGTTACCTCTTCTAAAAGTAAAATTAATAATATACCAGTCCATGCCATTAACAACTACTTTTTATTTTGAGAAATGATATAATAAATTAACATTTTGTATAAAGACGTTTTTTCCGACCCTCCTAAGCTATTCATAAGAATAATAATATTTTTTTGTTCACAAATAATATTAAATATTTTTTTCTGGTCATTATTCAAATTTACATTCAATGAGTTAAACATTTCTTTACTGCAACGTATTTGCTTACTAGGATTATTTTTTTTTCTTTTTTTTTTAGTGTAGGTGAATTAAAGAACTTAAACAATTTATCTTCTGAAACTAAAATTTGCTTTATGTGTCACAAAGCTCAATTATTTTTAACGTCAGGCTAATCCTCTTTAAACAATTCTGAATATTTATTTCATATTTTATTACCCTGAATGTTTCCTAAATTAAAACCTAAGCTGAAAGTTGCCTTCATCAATATGGAAACATAACAGCCATTGCTTCTTTAAAAATATCTTTTTTTTATTATTATCTATAAAACCTACTGCAATTGCAATATATTTTAAAGTTTCACGTTATTTCATTATATGTTCTTGTAACTTTAATGAATGCCAAACCAGTTTCTTTATTTGATAGAAGTTTACAAAAAAAATCTGTCATGACCCGTTGGAAATACAGTGTTTAATCTACCTATTGCCATATTTTTTTCTTACATTTTCTCTTTTTTACTGAATTTTTAATTTTTAGTAAGAAATGCAGTGTTCTAAAATGTTCATACACTTTATGGATTTTGCAAAGTCATTATGTTTAATTTAAACCCAGCTGTTATCTATGTTTCGTATTTTTTTATACAAAGTTTTTGATTATTTATGAGAAGAACAGCTAAATTAACAATTGTATGACTTGTATAACAAATAAAAAATTCTCGCAATCTACATGCCTTTTTTATCAGACCTATATATCTAGCATCAACGTAACTATCAGTCTCATTAAATATTGCTTTATCTTCAATTTTTTGTTGTCAAATTTTTAAATATACTTTACCACTACATTTATGCATGTAGTCATAAATATGAGGCATTTCACGTGAAATCGCACAGGCTGCGCGCGAGACCACTTTTCATGCTTTGATTACAGTATCAAATTAATGAGGGAGATAAACTGAAGTAAGCATTTCCGACGTATTTTTACCTCAGCTTTTCAATGAAATTATTAAAATTACAAAAAAAAGTCAACATAACTTCAAAAAAATATAAAACATGTTATATCTTCAAAAGGGTGTCTCGAATCTTTTTTTTTATTATCTAAAACGAAAGAGGAGGTTTTTTTACGTTGGTATAGTGATTTTCAGAGTGTCCACTATTATATTATTCGAGAAATCTAACGTCAAAGTCTATGCTCTCGTGCCGCCGCGACGGACGGCCTGGCCGGTGGGGCGCGGTGCGGCGCTGCATGCGTGCTATATATAGCAATTTGTGACCCACCAAACCCAGAAGCCTGCTTCTTTAGCCTTAAATTATTAGTTGATGTTAATACAGTATTATTTTTTACAATAATTATTTAGACATATCAATAATAGTGTTTTTATTATCAATTTATTGTTAGTATGGATTTTGCTGAAAATTATGCTTTCGTGATTCAAAATTCCACGCAATCATTTCATTGGAATAACAATCAGGCAACTGTGTTCACAGTTGTTATTTATTATAAGAGTAATAGTGATCTTTTACACAAAAGTATGGCTATAATTTCTGACAATCTATGCCATGACTCGATTGCAGTCTATGAGTACCAAAAAATTGTTTTAGATTTTCTTAAAAAAAACTTTGAAGTGAAAAAAATTTATTACATAACAGATGGTGCCTCCCAACATTTCAAAAATAAGACCACTTTTTAAAATCTTCTCTTCCACAAAAGAGATTTTAACGTTGAAGCCGAATGGCATTTTTTCCCCACTGCGCACGGAAAGAGTGGGTGTGACGGTATTGGTGCTAATTTAAAAAGGGGCGCGAGAAAAGCTAGCTTACAAAACACTTCTCGAAATAGAATTTGACCAGCTGAAGACCTTTACAAATGGGCAAAAGGCCAAAGCAAAGAAACCGAGGTATTCTTCAGTGATAAAGAATCTTACAAGAAAGCTGCTTTGAAATTGAAAGAAAGGGTTGAAAAGGCTAAAATGATACCAGGAACTCTTCGATATCACGCTTTTATCCCTCTTGATGAAAACACATTTAAGCTGCGTCATACATCTTTAAGTTTAATATTTCAAACATTTCCGAAAATTTCCAATCCAAAAATTAAAAAATCTACTTTCAAGAAAACTGCAAAGGTAAAGAAAAATATTTAATTGTTTTTATACGATACAATAATATATAGCATAGTGTACAGTATTAAAGTTTAAATTAAAGTTTAAGTAAATACAAATTGTTTATTATTATGTAAACATGTCAATACTTTATTTTATTATAGAACATTTATTAGGAATATTGCGTTGTTTTCAAACGTAAGATATGGTACGAATGCGGCGCTACGTCCGCCGCCAGGCCGTCCGTCGCGCCGGCACGAGAGCATAGACTTTGACGTTAGATTTCTCGAATAATATAATAGTAGATACTCTGAAAATCACTATACTAACGTAAAAAAACCTCCTCTTTCGTTTTAGATAATAAAAAAAAAGATTCGAGACACCCTTTTGAAGATATAACATGTTTTATATTTTTTTGAGGTTATGTTGACTTTTTTTTGTAATTTTAAAAATTTCATTGAAAAGCTGAGGTTAAAATACGTCAGAAATGCTTACTCCGATTTATCTTCCTCATTAATTTGATACTGTAATCAAAGCATGAAAAGTGGTCTCGCGCGCAGCCTGTGCGATTTGACGTGAAATGCCTCATATATCTTATGCTCTGAATAGATGCACAGAACTCGAAGTTAATATGACACTCATATTTCATTATCAAAAATTTATTATACAGTACGACCATTGAATTCTCTACTAAAATTTCATCTTTTCTTTAAATTTTGTAAACACGTTGGTAAGAAGTATTATTTTCTCTTTGATATTCGGGATAACAGTTCGTTTAATATGAAATTACGGTTGTGAAAGGTTTTGGAAAATTTTTCTTACTCCTTTACCAATTTGACAAGGATTTTGTTGTGTATAAGGTCCATGGAGCATGTATTGAATCGCTAATATTGTGAGTTTTGTGTTACTACAAGAAATTTCAGTTGACATAATTGCATTAATTTATTCAGCTGTTATAATTTTTTTATCAGGATGCTAAGTTATAAAAAAGTGTGAATGACGTAGTCGACGTTTTTTAAATTCGATGGTAAATGCATACGTGAAAACTTTACCGAATATATCCTTTTTAATAACGTCATTCAAAGCTCACATTCATAATGTTTAATATTGCAATAATGTTTATGATATTCTCTCTGACCTAGATAATGCGATACGTTCATAAGGAAAAAATTCATGTGCAATAATAACTTCATATTACTTAAAATCTTATGTGTATATTATTGTACAAACCAGTTTCTTTATTTGATAGAAGTTTACAAAAAAAATCTGTCATGACCCGTTGGAAATACAGTGTTTAATCTACCTATTGCCATATTTTTTTCTTACATTTTCTCTTTTTTACTGAATTTTTAATTTTTAGTAAGAAATGCAGTGTTCTAAAATGTTCATACACTTTATGGATTTTGCAAAGTCATTATGTTTAATTTAAACCCAGCTGTTATCTATGTTTCGTATTTTTTTATACAAAGTTTTTGATTATTTATGAGAAGAACAGCTAAATTAACAATTGTATGACTTGTATAACAAATAAAAAATTCTCGCAATCTACATGCCTTTTTTATCAGACCTATATATCTAGCATCAACGTAACTATCAGTCTCATTAAATATTGCTTTATCTTCAATTTTTTGTTGTCAAATTTTTAAATATACTTTACCACTACATTTATGCATGTAGTCATAAATATGAGGCATTTCACGTGAAATCGCACAGGCTGCGCGCGAGACCACTTTTCATGCTTTGATTACAGTATCAAATTAATGAGGGAGATAAACTGAAGTAAGCATTTCCGACGTATTTTTACCTCAGCTTTTCAATGAAATTATTAAAATTACAAAAAAAAGTCAACATAACTTCAAAAAAATATAAAACATGTTATATCTTCAAAAGGGTGTCTCGAATCTTTTTTTTTATTATCTAAAACGAAAGAGGAGGTTTTTTTACGTTGGTATAGTGATTTTCAGAGTGTCCACTATTATATTATTCGAGAAATCTAACGTCAAAGTCTATGCTCTCGTGCCGCCGCGACGGACGGCCTGGCGGCGGACGTAGCGCCGCATTCGTACCATATCTTACGTTTGAAAACAACGCAATATTCCTAATAAATGTTTTATAATAAAATAAAGTATTGACATGTTTACATAATAATAAACAATTTGTATTTATTTAAACTTTAATTTAAACTTTAATACTGTACACTATGCAATATATTATTGTATCATATAAAAACAATTAAGTATTTTTCTTTACCTTTGCAGTTTTCTTGAAAGTAGATTTTTTAATTTTTGGATTGGAAATTTTCGGAAATGTTTGAAATATTGAACTTAAAGATGTATGACGCAGCTTAAATGTGTTTTCATCAAGAGGGATAAATGCGTGATATCGAAGAGTTCCTGGTATCATTTTAGCCTTATCAACCCTTTCTTTCAATTTCAAAGCAGCTTCCTTGTAAGATTCTTTATCACTGAAGAATACCTCGGTTTCTTTGCTTTGGCCTTTTGCCCATTTGTAAAGGTCTTCAGCTG
>NW_019379863.1:993798-1004069 GCF_000648655.2 Copidosoma floridanum | reverse complement strand
ATAAACCGTTTTTAGTCCCACCTCCATCCCTCTCAGCACCCCCGCTCAATAAGTTAAAATTCTATCAGTTTTAATTATATTTTTATTAGGTTAATTTCAGTTTAACCACCCCCATAGCCCATTGAACCATCCTTAGCCCCCCATAATATTATAACCCAATAAGCCTCCCTTGTAATTTAAAAGTAGTCGCTTTAGCCTTTTATCAGCAGCATCTCTAAATGTAGTAGAATTGTGTCAGTAATCGTAACATTTTTATTTAATTTTTTCTTGCACCCCCACTCTCAGCTTTTCTTACACTTTTTAAGAAAACCTCTCAGCCCTTTTACAAATTCTAAACAGCCACTTTTCACTACTCCTTACCTCTACGTTATTGTTTCTTATTCGAATGTAATAATTGTTTTAGCTGTATAATTTGTTAGCATTTTTCATACAGTCAGTTTTCACCTAATTTTTATTGAGTTAAATCATTATTTTGTCTCTTTCCACCTACCCCTCATAACTGCATAACTCCTTCTAGTCACCCTTCAGCCGCATCTCTAGCTCAGCTCTCCTTACAGTTTTAAGATAACCCTAAATTCCTAGCACACTAGCACATTTCCACACCATCGTTAAGGTAATGCTATAGTACGCTGTTTCTTGTTTTTAAATTTTCTAAATGCTTATTAATTGCATTATTCAATATGTATAAGAACATGACATATTTTTAAACTTAATTCATAATAAGAAATAAACTCATAAAATATTTAATCCATGAGCCTCGCTCAAAGCCCTATTTACTTTGAAAAGATTCAAATTATATTTATTATAATATGTTAAATAATGCACATCATCATAAAACAATATTTTTTTAATAGTTTCCTTAATTTAATACATTTTTTCAGTATTTAAGAAGGCTTGGGCATTTAATGTCATATCTACTGAGAGGCTCGTAGAGTACTTATTGTGCGAACGATTATTTGTATTCTTTTTTCACAATTATAATGATCATATAAGTGTGTCAACGAAATATCAATAATACGCGGAAAAGTCACTGGGAACTAGATATTGAAGTAATCACTAGTTTTTCTCGGGTACCTTGTGTAAAGATGATGGCCTTGCTACGATAAAACTGATAACTCTGTACTCTCTTGCTCTCATCTGCTATTATATACCTATACTTGTGTTGGACATAAATCTTTATGCTTGTATGTTTATGTACGTACAGCACATGCGCACTAACAATACCTAAACAGAATAATTCTCACGTTCAACGTCTTCCTCACCGTTTTCTTAAAACTTAACGTGTTAACTCTATCTTTTTCTTAAAGTAATAGATTCATTGTAATTAAAAGTATATGTACCAATTAGACTTCTGGGCCTCCCATCCTTTTAATTGCAGTACGATTGTAAATTTAATTTTGGGTTCCATAAGGTTACGTGTTAAAATGACAAACTTTCACAAGCGATTTTTTCGAAAATGAATGTGTTGTGACGTACAGTATCTAGAGTCTTTATAAGTTTACGCCCAAGACTCACCTCACGCGGCGCATGAGCAGCGGACACAGAGTATGATGAACACCTTTCGGTGGCGGACACGAGCGTTATCAGCTCTCCCACCCTCTCTCTCCGATCAGCCGCCAAACCTAACACCTCGCACGTGACTGCTCTCACTTTGATCCATGAATAAATGGATATATAACTTTCTTTCACATGTATTCTATCCTCTTACACCCCTAAGCTCCACGATTCCCACATAACAGGAGGTTGTAGATAATCCAACCCCCAATTTTTGGCGCTCGACGTGTGGCGAGTTGTGGACGACAAAGTGATAGGAAAATTTTTGTTTTGTTTTCTTTCGTTATCAGGAAGCACTCATAGTGTAGTGTAAGTGGAAATGAAAAGAATTATCGTGAAAAAAAAAGAAATTAAAAGAAAAAAAAACAGTCAATAATATCAAGAAAAGGAAAATACAGTGTTAAGAAGACACACGTGGCGAGACACGTGGGGAACGAGAACGTATCAAATACCAGCGTGGGTGCACAGCAGCCATCCATGAGGCCGGCACCGTCAGGAAATGAGACAAGGAAGAGCCAAAACACGAAACTACACCACAACATGCACCCTCCAGTAGCAATATTTTTCTTTGGACATTTTGTTTACAGGTACGGGATTGGTTTGGATCGTACTGCTTACAATACTGTCTAGGTAAATAAAATTTGTGTTAACGGTAAATAATATTACTGCTGGGCGATAGATTTTATCAAATAGGCTTATAACAAACAAATACAACGAAACAAACAAAAAAAAACGGTAACGCTGGAGAGAGAGGATTTCCGAAATAAAAAATCAGATTTCTATGCTGACACGGGTGCTGAGATCTCGATACTAAAAGAAGATTATGTAGAAGAAAATTTTCCATTAGATGATTATGTAAAAGTAAAAATAATTGGAGTAACTCATGGAGAACGTGAAACAAAAGGCACGGTAGACGCAATGATCCACGGTATAAAGTGCACTTTTCATGCCGTCCCACATGATTTTCCGATCGAAGTATACGGAATCCTTGGATGGGATATGTTTAAAAAATACAATGGCGAGGTAAGCGCGAGAACAAATACACTTAGCCTAGGTGGTGTGGAAATCCCACTGTAGACGGCAGAATATTTCGAGATAGCAGCAAGATCCAAACAGGTTATATATGCAAGAGTCAAAAAATAATTCGGAAAGATTTAAGTTGGATCTGTGCCACTTCAAGATGTGGGAGAACATGTGCATTTTGGAGACTCTTATGGCACTAATTATAAGGGTAAATATATATGGATAAGGGTAAAATATATGAATAACATTCCTTTTGAAAATAATATTGATGCTATATTAGTCCATGCTACAGATAAAATATTTTTCTGTATTTTGTATCCGTTGGTTAAGTTCAACGCTGGTACATAAAATTGATTAAATAAAACTATTTAAATATTCACATAACTCTTCAATATAATGAAATCTAAAAAAAGTCTTTTGGATCTTCATAAATCATGAGGGTTCGGAATTTGCAGCTGGTCTTCTTTTTTGACCACCATGACACCTTCGTGCATCTGATTTTGGTATAATAACAATTCCTAATCATGGTAATGCCCCATGATCGGGTAGCACTACTGTCGACATGTACTAACCATTAAACGTGTATTACGGCCGCCAGAGAGAATAACTATTGTTTTTTTTATTTTTGTTACTTTTTTAAATATTCTTATCTGTACTTAATATAAGGCCTAATTAGAATCCTATATTGGGATTTTTAACTAAAGTAAAAAAAGACCTCATAGACCTTTTTTTCAAAAACACTATGTAATCAATGAAATAATTAAACATTTTTTAATTTCATTTCCTTGGATATTTTCTGCGGTTAGAAGCGAGGCAAAAAATTGTCTTACGAATTTCAAAAAATGTAATTATTAAATTTACTCTAATTCTGTTCTGACTCTTGAATGACTTTACGAAGATTTTTTTGTTTTTTCAACTTTAAAAAGCAAACTGAAAAAATTAAGTATTCAACTGATTTAAAAATTAGAGGATTGGCGCAAGCAGCGCGCAGGGAGGCGAGGCTCTGCCCTGCTTTGCGCGACAACCCTCCATAATGCATTGTAATTCTTCACATAGCCTTTGAGGTAGAAGGCGAATGGTTTTAAATAAAAAAATTTTTTTTAATTAAAAACATGAATGGTATAGAAAATTATAATAATAATAACAAAGATTTAAGGAATACCTTCCACATAAGTAACATATGGTTGTTATGAAAAAATTAGCTTCAGTTGGTCTGTGGTAAACAATAAAAAATAGTTTATAATAAAAGTAAATAAAATATATACATTTAACCTAATAGAAATAAAAATCCAGCATAGTACTTCAAGTATTTGTACAATATACATTATTATTTATCAGTTCATTTTTTATTTAGTTCCTTTGTAATTCACATAAATACTTTGATGTGTTGATAGGTACACATTTGCATTTAATCTTTCTTTCAAAATAGTTTAATATGTTTTCTGAAAAAAGTAAAAAAATTATGTATCGAACATGACTATAATTGTTGATAATTATTAATATGCTGTTTAAATTCTTTGCTTACTCTTTTATAAGCTCTATTGTAATGCCTTTTTAATGAATCTTGTCTTGAAAATTTTTTTTCACACTATTCACAAATTTCATTGTGGTCCGGCCTCTGTACATGTAAATAAAGCCACAAAAGTATTTTTTTTTTAACATTCACACTTTAGTAAGCTTATTGACCTGAAAACATTAAATAAGTAGCTGAAATTCGAGATTTTTTTCGCACATTATTTTACGTTATTCAAAACATTTTAAACTAATTAATTTTGTTGCAAAGAGCACCGCTGTACTGTTACTCGAACTTTCTTTAGGGCATATGTTTAGTACAGACTTGTTTATTATTCATCATTTTCATCTATTCTACGCTGACAACGGAAGTGTATTTAAACAGTAGAAAATCGTGTAGGAGGATAGTAGGGGGGAGGGGCAAGGAAAATAGTGTAGAGGGACAGCGAAAAGGCGTTGAAGGGACAGTTGAGGGACGCTGGGGGAGCCTGACAAAATATTTATTGGGTTAAAATAACGTAGAAGTTAGACGAAATTCACCTTTATTTGTGGGGGCAGTAGACGAACGGTGTGGATTTTTTGAGGGACGGTGGTGGGAAGGTAGTGGAGGAGCACTAGGGGTTATGTAAAATGCTTCAAATATTCTACTTTATAATATAGGAGGATGAATATATATATGTAAGGCTACGCCCTCTTGTGCGCTCTGCACGCCAACCCCCAATTTCACTTTCAAATTGATTGGTAAAGTAAAAAAAATTTCTATTTTTTTGTACAATCTTTTTTAGAAAAGTAACTGATTGAAAATATTAACGGGTTAAAGTTTAAGATAAATTATTACAACATGATAATTTTAATAATTTTAAGCAGTGCTTTTGACAAATTAATTATTTATTTTAAGCTGGTTTATCATTTATTTTTTTATAAGCTTTCTTACTTCAACATCTCTCACCTCTATTGGCTGTTGCTCTTTGTCTTTTACTACCTTTTTGTCTTTCTGCAGTTAAATTAGTAGAAATATTTAATCATTCCCATTCATTATAAGTTTATGTCCCCTACGCAGTGTATCTGTAGAGTTAAGCAGCAGATGGCGCTTATCATCTTTCAAACTATGAGCTGTCTTGTTCTGTTTTCCAGTGTTAACGTCACAGTCCTTGGAACACATCAGATTTTGCTTCTATGTGTTTTCAGATATGTTCAATAATAATGATTAATAGTCTTCAGAACTTATATTCGACAGCAGATGTTTCCACAACTTTTTTTTTGTAAATTTACTTATGGTCTTGCACACAAATAAAATACATTTTACTATAAAGTCCGACTAACTTTCACAACACCACCCATCTTTTTTGAGCCCCATTGCTTTCTTATTTCTTCAAGGTAAATAAAGACGTTTATTACCTTCATTATCAGATGTATTCAACTTATAGATATCTTCAGTGATGACTTTTTAACTATCTTTATCTCGAGTTTTGTAAGACAAACTATCAGCCCCCGTGTATAAATAAGTTTCAGATACCTGAAAAACGCTGCTTTATGAACGAATAATAAAAAACACTTATCAGTAATTTTGATACATTGAGTATCTGTACGTGAAATCATATCTGTACGTAAAACTTGTGAAACCACGAATTTTTCAGCAAATATAATAAGATTCTGAAAATTGGACCTAGTACACTTGACCGTAACAGTGGATTTATACTCTTTTCTCTAAAGTTTATTGTACATGTGTAATGTACCAGGGCACGACAAACTTCTAGTCCATAAAAACAACATGCTTACAAAAGAACACTGCTTATATACTCTCACAGTTGCATATTTTAAGACTGGCAAAATATAAATAGAATAATTTCCTTTTCTAGAGCGCAGTCAAGATCCAACCTACAAAGAGTGATAATCATACATAATAAAAGAGGACGTAGTCATCTAAAAAAAATTATTAATACTTTACCCGTTAGACTATACATACCAGGCTGTCAGAATTTCGGTCCAGGTAGTAAACTTGCCGAACGTCTTGCCAGAGGTGATCTACGTATAAATCCAAAAAAACAAGCGTGCAAGGTGTACAATACAGCATGATCAATAAGTACTTTAACAGCGAAATACAGCGAATTAAACAGATTATTCCAAACCTAGCAGTATTTTTTGAATAATTTTCAATGCAGTAGTCAATAAACTACAAGCATTACAATTGACAAGATGTTTACCCCCTTTCAAACGCGTTTTATCATGGCGCGAGTAATCACAAGAAGCAGCGTTACGACGCATTGGAGAAGTCCAGTCGATAAGCAGACTAACTACTAGTTACTCTTCCAGTCCTTACATTTGTCATGCACCGATGCTTCTGCTAGTACTGCTAGCTAAGAGTGCAATCCAGCGGCAAGTAATAGAGCGTTCAAGATAAAACCATCCCCGTAAATTTGTGTATGAAGTCTATCTTTCTGCTGCATAGACCAATAGCATCATCATCATCCTGCACTGGAAATAAAAAACGGCCAGTATGTCTTCGATGCATGGCTACTTGAGCTAGATCGATCTAATCAGCTACTGTTAGGCTCGGTTAGCCTAAGAGCCAAGCAGAATCTGCTTGGCAGCCCAGGCCAACGTACCAAAGTTAAGCCACTTACTAGGCACTTGGCGGGTGTATGCCAGGCACTGAGCGAACACTTGCCGCGCACTTGACGAGTACTTGCAGGGCACCTGACGGACACTTGGCGGGTACTTTACGGGTACTTGTCGAGCACATGCTGGGCACCTGGCAGGTACCGGGCAGGCCGTTGGCGGGTACTTACCGTGCAGTTAGCAGGTACTTGCTAGGCACTTTACGGACACTTGGGGGGTACTTGCTGGGCACTTGACAAGTACTTGGTGGGCACTTAGCGGGTACTTGGCGGGTACTTGGCAGCCACTTACCGGGCGCTTGGCAGGCACTTGGCAGTTACTTGCCAGGCCCCTGGCGAGTACCTACCGGGCACTTGACTGACACTTGGGGGGCACTTGGGGGGCTCTTGGCAGGTACTTGCCGAATACTTGCCGGGCACTTGGTAGGTACTTGACAGACAGTTGGTGGAAACAAGGTGGGCACTTGGCGGAAACTTGTTGGGTACTTACCGGCACTTACCAGGCACTTGGCGGGTACTTGCCAGGCACTTGAAGGGTTCTTGGCGGGTATTTCTCGCGAATTTAGTTGGCACTTTCAAGGCACTTGATGAGTACTTGGTGGCCACTTGCTGGGCACTTGACGAGCACTTGGCGGGCACTTTTCGGATACTTTGTGGCTATTTGCTAGGCACGTGGCGGGTACTTAGCGGGCGATCGTCAAAAACTTGGCGGATACTTAAAAAGCACTTGATAGGCACGTTGTAGGCACTTTAAGGGCAATTGGCGGGCATTTGGCAGGCAGTTGGCGAGTACTTGCCGGGATCTTGGCAGATACTTGACAGGCACTTGACGATCCTTTGGCGGGTACTTAACGGGTACCTACGTGGCTCAAGTACCGACCAAGTCCTCATCATGCTCCTACTAAGCGCCCGGCAAGTGCCCGCGAAGGGTCCATTAAGTGCATGGCAAGTACTCATCAAGTACTCGGCAAGTGCCCAGCAAGTGCAAGGCAAGTGCCCGCCAAGTGCCCGTCAAGAGTTCACCAAGTGCACAAAAGTACCCGCCAAGTGGCCAGAAAGTGCCTAGCAAGTACCTGCTAACTGCACGGTAAGTACCAGCCAACTGCCTGTCCAGTACCTGCCAGGTGCCCAGCATGTGCTCGACAAGTACCCGTCAAGTGCCTGCCAAGTGTCCGTCAGGTGCCCTGCAAGTACTCTCCAAGTGCCTGGCAAGTGCCCGGCAAGTGTTCGCTCAGTGCCTGGCATACACCCGCCAAGTGCCTGGTAAGTTGCTCTACTTCGGCACGTTGGCCTGGGCTGCTAAGCAGATTCTGCTTGGCTCTTAGGCTAACCTAGCCTAACAGTAGCTGATTGGATCAATCTAGCTCAAGTAGCCATGCATTCAAGATATACTGGCCGTTTTTTATTTCCAGTGCAGGATGATGATGATGCTATCGGTCTATGCAGCAGAAAGATAGACTTCATACATAAATTTATGGGGATGGTTTTATCCTGAACGCTCTATTACTTGCCACCAGTCTACACACTTGTAGTTTATTGACTACTGCATTAAAAATTATGCAAAAAATACCGTTAGGTTTTAAACGATTCGCTCCATACGCTGTATTCCGCTGTTAAAGTACTTATTGATCATGCTGTATAGCTTATTCTGAGAATCGAGAAAACATCGAAGCTAGAAACTCATCAAATAGAATATTAGCAATGAGAGCTTGTCAAAGAGTCGAAGCCAGAAATTTCAGCATTGAAGAAAAGCAGCCACTCTGGTTATTGTAACTACAGAAAGGCTTAAAAGTAAATTAAATATGAATATGAAAAGTAGAAAGAAACCATGCACTACCTTGCGTACAGTCATTAAGGCTGCATCACAGAAAATAAAAATCAAAAGAAAAGATGCGCACAAGGTTATAACTTCTGCTTTAAAGAGGGCACGTAAAGAAGTTAAAAAAGCAGGTGGTAACAAAAGTGTGAATATTCCACGTATCTTACTTCTCCCCACTAAAACTGCTAATGCACTCCAATACCTTTATTGGCTAGCTCGAGTAAAACTGGTGCTCTAGCTAATGGTATACCTGGAATATCATAAAGTATAAAAACAAAGATACATATTTAAAATTTTTATGCACATATTACATTATTATTGGAGAATTCCAGAAAATATAATAGAATTTGCTCGTGGTTTAATTTTTCTTCATAAAACGCTAACGTCTAAGCAATTAATTGATGATAGCTTACGAAAGTCACTCGGAAAACAAAAAAATCTGTCGTTATAATGATAAAAGCATTGATAAAAAAAGAAATTTAAACCAATTTCTGTACAAGAATACATCTCCAAACAACGAATTCAATGTAAAAATTACTGATAAATCATGTGATGTAATAAATAATTATAATTATTCAGAAGAAAATTTTTTGAAAATAAGAAATTCAAATTCTCGAAGAAAATGAATAATATTTAACAGAAGCTGACAATTTATTAAGTAGTATGTTAAACATAAACAAAAAAAAAGTTTTATAATAACTTGATAGTTGACCATACTAAGCCTAAACAATTTAAATACTTACTAGATAACAGTTTATATCAAACAGATGGGGATGGATTGTTTAAAACTTTTTCTCTTTTTTTGCAAAATAAATACTATTTTTATTCTAGAACGAGTTTAATAATACTTAAAAAAGGTCATGAATAAATGGAGATTTTATGTTGATTTTATTGTTGAAAAGAAATATTTAAAAATGTGAAGAATTTAGAAATTATTTTAAAATAAGTAATAACTCAGAAACTTATGGTAAGACAATTGAAATAAAAAGTTTTGTTAATGTCATAAATCTACACATAACAATTTTTATTCAGAACTCTATGAACATATTATATTTTGGTGATTGTTCGCATGATTTTAAATTAAACATTTGTTTCAAAAATACTGGTATCAAAAGAAAACTGAGAAATCTTACATTTATTGAATCAAAAAAAATTTTTTTCACACACGTACAATGTTAACAAAAACAAAAAAAAAAATACAAAAAAAAAGAAAGATAAAATAAAAAAGATTGCACATATCGACCGGACGGTCGTTTTTTTTGTCTCTTTCTTTCCTTCTTTCCTTTTCTTACTCCTGCGACGCTAATTTTTTTTTCGTTTTGCTTTCGAAAACCGCGACGCAAAAGTGTTTTCAACGATCGTACGGCTCGTCCGGTCCGCTCTTAATTCAACAGTGTTCGGATGAACAATTATTTAATGAGAGCTCCGGGACTCGATCGAACGACGACCCAAAGAAAAGTTGGAAAAAAAAATTTAATAAGAATGACAAATGATACAAACGGCATCAACGTTGCCATTCCAACCGGTCA
This sequence comes from Copidosoma floridanum, assembly GCF_000648655.2. The sequence continues at coordinate 994,014 of NW_019379863.1, read as the reverse complement.
AACTTTGTTTTCTCGTTATCAACAATCTTTACTTTTTATCTTTTCTTTTTTAATATTCCTTTTTATTTCGAGCGACGCATTTATTTTCATACGAACGCCCAATTATTTCGCTTGTACACAAAAAAACTATCCGACAGGTCGTAGATAACGACGCGTCGGGGTTCTCTTCGTGACCAGCAGTCTTCTTATCGAACGACCCTCAGCCAGACGTGGTCC
>NW_019379863.1:954252-989875 GCF_000648655.2 Copidosoma floridanum | reverse complement strand
ATTTTAATAAGTAAATATAACAGATTAGAGAGAAGCAAATTATGTTTATACATTTTTTTAAATCAAAATACGTACAACGAGAACGAGAAAGAACAATAATACACGGCGAAGAGTATATATAAGAGTAAATATACTACTACCTACCTACAATTAGGTTCATACATTAGTTTAACAAACGTTCATGGTGTATTACATTTTCTGTCTCTCTGTCTCTTTTCAGATACCTGTTGACTGTGCGTAGTTGCACACGTGCGTGAATATCGTTGGCTCTTTACTAAAGACGGGTTAAGATGAAGTTTAAATTGGCACAATTAAAAGACCCCACGAAAAATTTGCATTATGGTCAAAAAGTAATATTTTTAAATAATCCTGTTTACAAAGAAGAAATTGTTTTAAATGATAAAAAAATGATACTAAATCTAATGTTAATTCATTTTTTCCTACAAGCGCAAAATATTAAAAAAAAAAAAACAATGAAAAAGGCCTACCTGTATGAGTAGAATAGAGAAAGGAAGAAAAGAGAGACAGAGAGAGATAGAGAGAGCGTGGCGAGTGCGACAGCAGACGATTAATGGCTCTCTCTATCTTACTAACTCTTACAGGGGTACTGCCAAAATGCCTTCATCATTTTTTTCCCATCATTTGGGGCTTGCCGAAACAAAATTAAAAGTGCTTATTAATACGAAATTTTTCGCTTTACACGCTGGTATTTTAAATTTTTCGGTATATCCAACTATCAAAAGGTATAAGCACAACAATCCTTAAATCACAATTTTACACAATTTTGACATTAATAGGCGACTTAAAAATACAACTATTATATAACAACTATTTCTTTTGAAATCGGTGGACTAAATTAAATATAATATAAAGAACACCCAATTGTCGATCAATTTTTTAATTCAGAAAATTCTCGGTTACTATCCATATGTCATAAGAATAGAAATCAGATTAGCGTACTGCATAGGACAATGAAAAAGGACCCGGACTACCAATCCAAAAGATGTGGGTTCGATTTTTGGAGTTAGTAAAATTTGAAAGTTTTATTAACACACATACATTTTATATAATACATATATGGACGCTTGCGTATGCTGCATGTATTTATATATGTTTATCCAAAGGGTACTTATGCGGGCAATCACATGCATGTAAGGGGAATTATGAGGACATCCGCATAATTCTACCGTGTTATTTATATAGATTCTAGAAGCATGTGGAGTCTACACAAGTCACTATGTATATATATATAGCACACACGTACACACATATGTAGCGCCCTCTGCAAGCTCCGCGTGCCAACCCCCAACTTTTGAATCGATTGAATACTTTAATATCGAATAAATCATACTGTGATGTTTAGGAGTAGCAGACCGTGGCTGGGGAAGTCTGAAACTAATTAACTAGATAGAAATAAAATTAAAACTAAGACAATTTTTTTGATATTTTACAACCCCTCTGACGAACGGTGCGGATAACAGCTCTGTATTGCTGTTTTACTATGCACGTATAAGCTATCGTCATTGGCATAGTAAAAAGCCTCATCAGATTTAATTGTGACATTGATCACTTACACAACCAACGGGTGTGTAATTTTTTATTTAGTGTGCCATAATTCAATTAAATTTCAAGCCGTTTCTTGGGGTTGCATGAAATATTCGTATGATAGCGGTATGATATAGTACTTAACAAACACATGCTGCCCCCTTGTGATTAATTTTTAGATTCTCCCTCATTGTAGATGACCCCTTAACACTGCTCTACACAAATTTTCCGCTCGGTAACGGAAGTCAGAGTGTGAACATTTTTTTTTATTAAAATGGAGGAAAGGGGACTTTTTTCTTTTTCTGCTGTGACTCTAGCTACTTCCGGTATAGGTAACCATAGCCTAAAATTTGCAGTTCACAGGGTACTGTTATAAACATTATTATAATGTAAATGTGTTTGACATTTCTATGGAAATATTTATGAAAAATTATTATTTGATTTATCAACGCCCTTATAGGTAGCAGTATTGATACTGTAATAAGTTTTAGTTTCTCTATTTAATTTACTTAAAATCTTATTGAAAAAAAAAGTATATTCATTATGNATTAATCATTAAAAAGAGAATCTATTCTCCATATAATTCATATTCTCCAGACCCACTTTCCTGACTAACAATGAGCGATTGGTCACACGTGGAACGACCTAAAGAGTCGTGAGATATTCTCTAGTCAGTGGCGTACCTTTCTCCAGTACAGTCTTCATATACAGAGACTCCAAGGTTAAAAGTCAAGCTGCCCGCAACCAGCTCTCCATCATCAAGAATTATAATAAGGAATAACTAGAAATTTTACCATTGGCCCTTTTTAGGACCATTATAAGTATTAACGTTTTCTACTTAAGCATCAATTACATCGGTTCTGTTAAGGGCCCATAAGTTAAAACTACCTCACCAACAATACATTTTTACTACCATTTTTGGAACCGATTCGTCAACAAAAAGACTATGTAAAGACGGCCACTATTAAACCAAGTCCGTAATTCACTAGCAGATGTCACAAGCGGAGTTTTTTATCGCAAGACTGGGAACCCTGACGACCAACGACCTTATATTACCCTCTTGACTCTAAGCATTCAACCAGGAATCACCGATCCTTTCCAAGGTCTACGCTGGAAGAATCTAACAGCTATGAAAAAAAAATAATACATGTGAGATAACGGGACAGTTTCCAACGGGCAAGCTTCACGAACTAACCTCTCCACCTTAGATCACCAAAATAACTGAATCTGCAAATAAAAAAGGTGCTTTAGACAGCAACGTCCTCGACGTTATACCAGGAGACGTTGGGAAAGAGCTCTACAACTAGCTCCAAAGCTTCAAAAGTTGTAGTTTAGTTCCTGATCAGTGTTCTTTAGATCTTAATTTAAATTTATATATATTTTATCAAACATTTTTTAACTGAAAGATATTTCCTGAATATTTCAATTTTTTATATAGTTGCTACTGGTTGGTGTCAGTAAACTAAAAGACTCACATGATTTACCTTCTGATACTAAAACTGGATTAATATGTAGAAGAGCACAATTATTATTATCATTATCAAAGTCTTTCGTAAAATATTTTTCATATTCATTCCATTTTATATCTCCCTGAATGTTTTCTGGAATCAAAGACCAAGCAAAAAATTGTTTCAACTGGTATGGAAACATAATTGTTATTGCTTCTTTAAAAACATTATCAATTTCAGAATCATGTTCAATCAAACCCATTGCAATTGAAGTATTCCTAAAATTTTTGTATGTTACTCCATTATGTTCTTAACAGCTTGGAATGATGTAGCCCTATGTAATTTATTCAAAATAAGTTTAAAAAAATTGTCTTAACTGATATGGAAACATAATTGTTATGTCTTCTTAAAGAAAATTGTCGATTTCAGAATCATGTTCTATTAAACCCATTGCAATTGAAGTATTCCTGAAAGTTTTATATGTTATTCCATTATGTTTTTTAACGTCTTCAAACGATGTAGCCCCATGTAATTTATTTAAAATAAGTTTTAAAAAAAAGCCTTCATGATCTTTTGGAGATACTATGTTTAATCTACCTATTTATATAAATAGTATAGAAGTATGGTATAAGTCTTTATTCAAGCCAGGGGGTTCAACCACGTATGGCTTCATGGGATAATAACAATGTATGTTTGAATATTTAATCAAATAGTTACAGATTACTGCACAATACTATAATCAGCTAAACTTAAATACAATCAATTGTATTTCGATTTACTGAATCCCTTGGTTTCTTTGTAAGCATAAAGTTTCTGGTGGGCTGACTTTTTTTGTTAGCATTTTGTAAAGTTGCATTTTGCCAGCCCTGTCAATGTGTTAAAGTCTATTACCACATTCCTACCAAATCACATGGAAATGTTATATAGTATTTTTTCTCAAAACATCCCACATTCCCCCACCTACCCCCTATGGACCTCCCACTGACCCCCACGAATTTTTTTATGGCCCCTACCGCCTCCCCATACCACTTTTTTGGAACCTGACCGTGATCATACCATCTTTACCGATCTTTGGACAAAACTGTCTTATTTCCATGATTTATTTCATCGTCAAGAAGAAATTTAAAGTCATAAATTGATTCATAGGGAGTTGTTGCGCAGAACATCATTATTTATACAACTAAGTACGTTTAAAAACCAATTTATGTGGAGTTAACAATATTTTGAAACCAAATCATATATACACATGTATTGGTAATTATTGGATCATCATCACTTATATAGTCCTTTATTACACAATTCTTTTTTTTACGTACATAAACTTAAGTTAAATTTAGANTACTATAATTAATTTACCTAGAGCAAAATTTTTCATTATAATTTTACTTTTTTCCTAAATTTCAAGTTAACTGTAGAAAATGTAATGTTCTAGAATGGGGACATATTTAAGTGATTTTAAAAAACCATCTATTTTATTTTATCTAAACTAATCTGTAAGGGGTATTTAATGATCTTTTATAACACTTTTGATATTATTTTCTTCAAATATAAGGTTTGGTTTATTTCCAAGATGAACAGCTAGAGTTACAACTGTATCGTTCAACGTTTTAATGACATTTATGCTATATTAACGAAAAATTTTTTGTATGGTAAAACTATTGAATTACCAACATAAGTCTTACCTTTATTTAAACTTTCGTAAATATGTTTTTCAGACATATTATTTCTTCTCATACCATTGTGGGTAACCGTTACTTTTAAATGAAGTTTTGTTTGTAAAAGCTTTTGAAAAATTATTTGTAAATTTTTTGTAACAATTATTAATGCATAGACTTTAATCTGTACAAGGGCCATGAAGCATGTGTTTAATTACTAGTTTTGTGAGCGTTATATTGTTCAAATAAATTTCAGCCGAAATTAATCCATCAATTTGTTCAGGTGTCATGATTTTCTCATCACGATGTAATTTTGTTTATAAGTGTGCATGTGGTAAACCACATTTTTGCAATTTAATAGTGTAAACGTATGCTAATACTTTACCAAAAAGTTTTTTTTAATAATGTCATCTAAAATTAAATGTAACTTTGTATGGAGTTACCAAATAATAATATTTAAGAAATCATATAGTGTTGTATTTTTTGGAAATTAGAATAGTACAAGCTTTATGTCTTTCCATTTAGGATTACATGTCACTGTAATAAATAAGTCTGCTCCACCACATTTTTTCATAATAGCCATTGCATCTTGAAAATATTTTTGCATGTATCTCGGACTTCCTATGTACGTAGAAGGTAGTAGAGCGATAAATAAGCTTAAAAATTTGCTAAATTAAGCGCGCTTTGTGATTTAGTTTAGTAGAATCCGCTAGGTGGCATCAAGGTCAAATTAAAGCCACGCGCAATGAAAGGTAGTGAAGAGTGGCTATAAGATGCCCCATCAAGTTGTCGATTATCGTAGTCGTTCATCGGCAGTACACCAAGAACAGAGTTGTCAGTCGTGCAGCTGGGCATCCCAGCCCCCGATGACACTCTTCCTTCATGAGCAAGCAAAATAAAGCAGTTTTTACCCCAAATTGATAAGATAACCGAATTTCACGGAAAAATAGACGTTCAGAACGTCAACGTTTCCTGGAGAATACCAGGAGATAGCCCTAAAGAGTACGGGCAGCCACAACAGCCTGCTTCTTAATGGTCGTCCTAACGGCATACCTACAGAGAATCTATTCTCCATATAATTCATATTCTCCAGACCCACTTTCCTGACTAACAATGAGCGATTGGTCACACGTGGAACGACCTAAAGAGTCGTGAGATATTCTCTAGTCAGTGGCGTACCTTTCTCCAGTACAGTCTTCATATACAGAGACTCCAAGGTTAAAAGTCAAGCTGCCCGCAACCAGCTCTCCATCATCAAGAATTATAATAAGGAATAACTAGAAATTTTACCATTGGCCCTTTTTAGGACCATTATAAGTATTAACGTTTTCTACTTAAGCATCAATTACATCGGTTCTGTTAAGGGCCCATAAGTTAAAACTACCTCACCAACAATACATTTTTACTACCATTTTTGGAACCGATTCGTCAACAAAAAGACTATGTAAAGACGGCCACTATTAAACCAAGTCCGTAATTCACTAGCAGATGTCACAAGCGGAGTTTTTTATCGCAAGACTGGGAACCCTGACGACCAACGACCTTATATTACCCTCTTGACTCTAAGCATTCAACCAGGAATCACCGATCCTTTCCAAGGTCTACGCTGGAAGAATCTAACAGCTATGAAAAAAAAATAATACATGTGAGATAACGGGACAGTTTCCAACGGGCAAGCTTCACGAACTAACCTCTCCACCTTAGATCACCAAAATAACTGAATCTGCAAATAAAAAAGGTGCTTTAGACAGCAACGTCCTCGACGTTATACCAGGAGACGTTGGGAAAGAGCTCTACAACTAGCTCCAAAGCTTCAAAAGTTGTAGTTTAGTTCCTGATCAGTGTGTTGCTGCAATAACAGGCCAGAGCAGATATGAAGGAAAAATAAACTTGAGCTAACGGGACAGACTCCAACGAGCTAGTATCACGAACTTATCTATCCACCTTAGATCTTCAAAACAACTGAGTCTGCAAAAAAAGCAGGTGCTTTAGACACTCACGTCTTTGACGTTGTACCAGGAGATGTCAGAAAAGAGAAAAGAGCTCTACAACTATCTCCAAACTTTCAAACTTTCTAGTTTTCCTCCCGATTAATGTGGTGATACAATAACAGGCCAAAGAAGATCACCCTGAGGTATAAAGGCACTCACGTTTGCTGAAAACTTCAGTCAAGAAAGAGTTTACTTAAGAAGTTCACTGGTTCTTTTTAGAGTCTTTGGACCTCAAACTTCCTGGGTAACAAATTCATTACAACCTAATGAAGTTGAACGCATAAGGGCTCACAAAAGTCTTGACTATGCTAAAAATCTCAAGAAGTCGAATTTGAAGGAAAACTTTAAATGTATATAATGAATACAGTTTTAGGCGTCAAGAAAATGACGCTGAACATTTATCGAGATAAAAGCAGCATGAAAGTTGATAAATAAGGAATTTTTCAAATGAGAGATGAGCCTTTAACTATAACTCTCACAGTAATCTCTTGAATTTTTCAGATTTATAAATAGGATGAATATGTATTTGTATTCTTGTGGCGATCAATAACATAGAAATCAAGCTTCAGAACTTTGCTGCTCTGGTAATAAAGTTGTGAGATAAAAGAAAAAAATTTTTTAATGATAAATTTTTTGTGAGCTTTGAATTTTTACAGCTTTAAAAACGCGACTGACACTTTGGTGTAGTTTATACCATCTATGATTACATTTGAATTTTTAGGTTGGTTTCTGTGTGTATTATTCAGGTCTGATGATTTGATAAGGAAGTGGTCAATGCCAGTGTTGTTTTCTTTGCTTTTCCTNTTTAATTAAAAAAATAGCCCTGCTTATAAAATATACGGGAGAAGCTGCAAAGCAGCGGCCTTTTAGGGCCAACGATTATTTCATGGCATAAGGAATGCACGGTACTTTTCAGCATAAATATATTTTTTTCACTTTTTACAGCTTTTTACTCGACCAAATAAAATGTATGAATCTGAACAAATGTTTTTATTAAGAAGATTTTTGTTCTGAGAAGTATCAGAAATAGTCGTGAAATTTTTAACTAAAAACGTTTCATATTACATTTCAACATACTACTGTATTCTATTTAGCGAGTCTCGGGCGCAGCCGGAACGGGGGGGCCGCTAGTATGTACATAAAAAATTGTGTTTAAACACAAGTGAAAAAGGTTCAATCATTATTTGACACCCATGCAAGTCAGTGGCAGAGAGACGATAAGCATCTGGTCTTAAAAAATTAATCATGTAACTTTGATACTCACTATCATCTTCGTCATTCGGGTACACCTTGTTTATCCTATCGAATAATGCATCTCACGCATCTTAATAGTAAACGAATCGCCAAGCCTCTGACTATTACTTGAATTCCACAGCAAAGTCGATGAAAAAAGCTGAACGGATCTAAATGTATCTTCGAGCTGTTTTTTTGTTTCACCAACATAAACATTAGGACAGACCTTAAAAGCAAAGCGATAGACAGCATTCGTGTTCACAAGGATCGGTTGGTGTGAAGTGCTGACCTGATTTCATTATTTTAACCGAACTTTTTTGAATGTAAAAAACTGTTTTAATACTATATCGCTTAAAGTCTATATTTTATTTTTAAAAAAACGTTTTGATTTACTAAGGAAATAGAATATATGTTATGCCCACTGCTTCGTACATAAAAATTAGTTAAGTAAGTATAAGAATTAATCGAACAATTGTATTACAGTAATAATTGTATAACAGTAATAGAGTATTTAATGTAAGACTTTTTTTTATTAGTTTCACATAAAAATTTAGTGTATAACTTCTACATAGTAAAATTGTCTAATATAGAATAGCTTTCGCTCATAAGTTAAGTGTTTATTGTCAATGACATAGGGTTTCTAAAACTGTATCTAATAAGTATGACCTAACGATCATGATAACGTCATATACATAACAAAAATGATAATAGGAATAACGTTAAGAATTTTTTTCAGGAGTACCCCAGAAGTCTTATTTAAGATCGGTCATTACTATACCAGAAAACAAAGAAAACATAGACTAGCTCTTAAGTGTACCAAATGTCTGCTAGTAAAACTTATTACAAAAGAAAAATAGTGTATTGTCAAATAAATTTTTTTTTACATATTCTTATCTCATTAAAGGGTGTATTACGTGATTGTTACAATACCAATGACCGCCTATCTGAACTATTGAAAACTAAATTTCAAGGAATGCTAGCAAGTAAAAATGTAACATAAAGAGAAATAATAGTATGGTCATCCGGAATATGAAAAGTTGTAAATGTTTTTTTTTTAATGTAGGCTACTGTTAATGTGTCATATTAGGATTCAAATATAATTTTCTTAAGTTTAAAACTATATTTTAAAAAGTAAGTATGTGGGGCTATTAATCATTAAAAAATTGGGTAAAGAAAGGTTTCACTCGAAAAATTTTTCCACATTTTTTACTATATTCAAAAAAAACATGTTTAAAAGTCTATTTAGTTAAATACAACAATGATCACATAAAAAAAGTGTTTGAAGTTACTATAACTTATTGGTGAAGTTATCACTGATAATGAACTTATTTAGATTTCTTATCAGAAGAGTTTTTTGCGTAACACACTTTTAATAAGATTGCTTATGTTCACTTTTTGAAATATTAACCCAATTAAATTTTATTTTCATGAACAAAAACAATGCGTTTATTTGAAATTCAAAATATTGTCACTGTGTTCACGCTTAACCATAAACTTATGAATACTGATTAATAAGAAAAATAGTGCATGTAGAAATCTTTATTGTTCAAACCAATAATGTCAAAATATAAACATAATTACCAAGAGTGAATACAGTCTTTTACTAGAAGTACTTTATTCAAAGAGCTGATTAATACTAATAAAAAAGTGTATGAAGTAGGTTAAAAACTATAAAAATAAAAAAAAATTAATTGAATCTTGAACATGTTTTTACTGAAGAATGGTTATTATATTTCATTATATTATAGTGTATAGCTTGTACATTTATTAAATTTTTTTTGCTAATATGCTATAGAATGTACAAAATTTTTTCCAGTAAGAATTATGCACTTAATTTGTTTAAAAATTATTTACAATACAAAAATCAACAAATATCGTATTTTCAACAAAGCTGCTTTTTAAAAAAAAACATAAATGAATACAAATATTATTTTTCGCATAATCGCAATTCAATGAGCCATACATCCCTTGTTACGTGAATCTAAAAATGCTGTAGAAATAGCTATTTTTTATTACTATATAAAACAATTTTTGCAAGTAAAATATGATTATGCGATGTATTATTAGATTGTAGAAGGTTTAAATTTTCACTTTTTTAATATCATTATTTTTTTTCAACGCTAGTTTTCGAGCCATAAAATAAAACTTTAACATCTTTGGGTATCTCAATATTTATAATAGTACCAACAAACTCCGATCAATCTATATGTCTTCTATTCTTTCTGTTTTACACGTCACTTTATGTATATATGAGTGTTTTAGTATTTTTAATTTTTTTTAAATAAAACATGCTTAAGACTTTGAGTTAGAGATAAATTTGAAAGTCATAGATTTTAACAGTAATACTTTTTTACACACACATTCTCTATGTACGTATATTTCCATATCTTGAATCACTAACGTTGAAATACTTTTAGTAATCAATAAAATTAAATAAATAAATATTAACTCATCCCCTCGAATTTGAAAAACTTTTGCAAATGTATGGTTTACGTGTAAACTTGGTATTTGTTTATTTTATGTTATTCTCATTGTTATAGCAAACTACCTTCGTAGTTTTCTTTGTAGTAATCACATGTATGTATGTGTGATAAATTTTAGCCTACTTGAAACGGTTTGAAAGATTTTAATGGATTCAACTGTTTAAGAAAAAAAGGTGACACTAAACGTCACATTCATTCATACTTGAATTAAAAAATGGTTTGCAATCGTCGAAATCAAGAAAACAGTACCTCTTATTACATTAAACATTAATTTGGAATAGAATCTCGAGCAGTATTGAACAATAGATGAATAATAACTTATTTATTATAATTCCTGCAGCTGTAAAAATATTTTTAGTGACATGCAGACAGAATAACGTTATTTCGAAACAGATTTAATTATATATTTTAATGTCCAACCAAAACTTTCAGACATGTTTTTCTAAAAGCATTTGAAAACACGTGAAAACCAACTTGCACACCGATTTCGTATTTGTTATTAAATTAAACAAGTCTAAACTTTGTACAATTGTGAAAGATGTTGGAAATAAAAATGATATAGAACATATAGGATGTTTAGAGTTTATTGTAACTATTACAAATATTCATAAACCTGAATATGATAAGAAAATTGCAGCTAATGGCTTGAAAATTAGTGCTAAGCAAAATAAAATTAGTGACAAAAATGTTATTAATACTATTCAATATTGAAAATATATTTTACTATCCCTGAAGATGAATCAACATGTGAATACAACGTATTTTAAAGAACAACAACAGGTATTAGGTTGAAACTTAGAAATTAAGACAATTGTTAAGGTTTACTAAAAATTTAAAGGCTAACATCTTCTTTCAACCTGTTATTTTTACGATTAAGAGTCCTACTCATTTTCTCTTTATAGTATTGTATGAAACATTAAAAAATTATATTCTGACCTGGAAATTACACATTTATAAAAGCCTACATAAAAAAAAAACATAATTACAGATATTCACATTCTAGAAGGTCGAACTTTTGTTTCTCTTGTTGTTCCATCTTGGTTCACTAACGTCCCTTGGCATTTACTTCTAAATACCTTAGAAAGGTTAAAAGCGTCGCTGGTTAAGTGGTTATTCATTTTTAAAGGAGAAACTTGAGGGGTCGTGGGTTCAAATTCTATCGAAACTTATTGATATTTTTTCTTGGACTTTTTTAATGATAAGAGTGCTCAGGATGCCAAAACACCACTTATCCAATTTTTACAACAAATAGTCGATTTTTCTGATAATAATTGCTCATATAGTGATAAAGGATTTGGAGTCAGACTGCTTCAATACTTTCTAAAAAAAATTTATATTTTTTTTCCTTTTTTTTAATTTTTTTTTTTGTGGACAATATTATTGAAAGTATGAAGTCTGACTATTGAAATATATTTTTAGAAACTCTATGTCATTTTTACCTACCTGATTTTTATAAAAAACTTATAAAAGCTCCGCATAAACGACTTAACAAAAACAAGTTTCATTCTTATATTAAACTTAGTATTATAAGTGTCCAAAGAAGGAGACATAATAGTGTTTAACTACCCTCTATAAATTAAAGAGAATTATTATTATTATTGTTATTATTATTATTCATCCGAGATTTAAAATAAGATTTTAGAAATAAAATTTTTTCAAATATTTTGAACTCAAGTTTTGTTAACGTAACAAAATTGGTTCAGAACTCTATTCTATTCCTTGAAAATATAGATGTATTCTATAAGTTACCTTAAGAGGACTGTCCTAAAGTTTATGTTGGCCAATGAAAGAGATAACTCAAAGACATAATTTCTGAGCACAAGAGAGAAACTGTAGCATATTTCGTGATTTCCAAGCATATTGATGATCAGAACTACAAGTTTGACAAGGTTAATGTTAAAATATTTGATAGAAAACTTTGATGTAACAAATGTCTTTAATTTAAAATTATGTATGACAACATTATTGAAAATAATATTAATCATCAAAATAATATTAATCATCAATTCAGTGGAATCAACACACAGTCATGTTAACAGTTAAGTAATACATTTGTTATTAAAATTTGTTTTTACTATGTATATAAGAGCGCACGATGGTCCAGTCAGCTAGGTTGTGGGTCAGCACTCTGAAGACCCCAGTTCGATTCTCAGTCAGTGCGACGTTGTCGAGTAAGTACCTCTGTGAATTTTCACATGTGCTTTTTCACGATCCAATACTTCTCATGGAGGGAATACGTGATCTTCTCGCAAAAAATTGCCTATTTTTCTGTTACCTCCCTCCTGATAATAAGTGGCCTCCCATCCCTCTTTCTTTTCATTCTCCCAAGTGCTTAGTGCCCAGCGTAGTGCCCTGAATAGTCACTATTATTAATGTATAGCCTTCATTTTGATTTTTAAAGTGTGTTAGTGACAACTGTGTGGGTTATATACAAGTTTTTGTCAATCCGTATGATTATGTTCTAATCGTTTCAGCTATTTGTATAATTAATTACCACATGAAAATAATAAACATGTTTAAATTCAGTAAAGATTACACTGAGAACTTGAGAGGTTTGTTTTAGGTATTTTTTATGTGTATATTTATTGAGTTAATTTTATTCGATGTATTCTTATGATTTTCCTTAATTATTTAACAATCGTGTTTGCGCTAAAATTAAAATTATCTTTATAGTTCTTGTTTTACTTATTACATAAATATTTCTATTGTATATTCTGCTTACTTATTGAGGTTCACAAAATACGATCAAAACGTTGCAGAAAATAGATGTATCGATTTTACTGTCTTCATTTGATTTTTTGCTGACCAATATTTTTAAAGATTACTCTAAATTTAATTCTCTGTCAATAAAAGTTAATACTAAACTTTATAGTAAACAAATGTTTTACTACACTTAACTACATGTAAAGTACTACAGCAGTTAATGTACTGTATTGTGTTATCTTAAAAATCAAATTTATAGGTGTATAAAAACATGTAGTTGTAGCAGTCGTACGTAAAAAACAAGTTTTAAACCTGATTGCTGGAAAAATCATATCACATTCCTGCAATATATTACATTAGGTACTCACTTTCGAAATAGCCTTCATGGCAAAATTGAAGACAAATTGCCAAGTCAGATACCCACAAATAAGCAGGAGCGCAAGACAGACAGGAATCTTGGCCAGCACCAACACAAGTCTTACATGATGGATGACAAGGCAAGCAGACACCACGTAAATTGGCAAACGTTTGAGGAGGACATTGGCTTACGCATGAGCTGAAATAAATATATAATATATTATATTCAAATAATAAAAAACACATACATTTTTAAAGCATATGTTTTATCAATGACTAAAAAATAACATACAAAGCTGTCGACGGTGAAAATTTAAGTAGGATTACTAAAAGTAATAAAATCAAAGTAACTATCATAACCTTACGTTGGATGATGCATAAATATTATTTGAGTGATCCAGATAAATTAAATCAATTGCACATGTAAAAACATAATCCTTACATCAATTCAACAATTTAAAAAAATATCATTATTTTTGCTGTAGTAAAATTTGTCTACATGTAGTTTCATTGTTATGTCTGTAATTGCCAATATCCAATTATAAGGGATATTTTTGCATATTGTTAAAATGATTATCATTGTTATTATGCTTGCTTTTATCTTTACTCTTACTGCCATTATTGATATTTTATCGTCACTTTCATTACGATTATCACCGCTGCAGGAATTATTGTAAACATTTAAGCTAGGATATACTCAGAGAAAATTAAGTGGAGCTCTTTCACTGATAACTTGTCAAATGAACATGCTTAACCATCATAAGGAAACCATACTTAAGCATATTTCGAAATACACAAGTGGATCAAGCATGTACAGAGACTTGACTACGACAGGATTCTCAGTAAGTGAGCGAATAACTGCTAGCTATGCTGATGGACTCTATCTAACTGACTCTTGAAGGCATCACCGACTGCTACTGATTATGTATGTAAAATGAAAAGAAAATTGGCTTCAGACCCTAGAAGATACGCCACTCTCTTCACAGGCTAGACGCCCATCTTCAAGAGCAAAAATGAGATGCAAGTACAGCTCTTTTCATACGTCTGAGTGATTTTGAGCATACCCAAGCTCACTAGCAGCTGTGACTATACTAAGGCATTTGACTAGTTTAGGAGCACCACCTTACTTTTCGATACTCTTTAATTGGGAGAGTTGTTCTTTCAAAATGTAAGAAGCAGGTACCCGAAGACGTTTGTGTATTGTTATTGACTATTTGAAAGTTATATAAATGTATTTTATTTGAAATATTGTGTTAAAAAATATTGTAGAATTATTTTTGAGGAACAAAATTGCTTAAAGTTGTCTATGTGTCTTACTCTGTATATTGAATTCTACCGTTGTGAATAATAAAAAGGCAGAAACTAACATAAATGCTTATATTTATGAAAATTTGCTGTAGTTTTATTTATAAACGAAGAACCTTACAATAAAAACTGTAATTTTGATTTTATTAATGACCATTTTTGGATTTACTTACAGAGTCCATATAGATAGAGTGGAAGAATACATAATTACGTTGGGATCTCAAGCTGCGCAGCAGAATATGTAATATAAGTCAGGAGCTAATAGGACTAGAACACTCCACAAGACTTATATTATCTCACACTGTATTACCCGCGGATATGTGGTGTGCGAATATGGTAGTAAAAGATTGAAACTCATGACTAATATCAAAGCTCATTATGTTGAAGCAAGTGCGACCAGAGAAAAAATAACTGTCAAACGGATTATATCCCACGAAGAAATAGCAGATATTTTTACAAAACCTCTGCTGTTTAAATTGCATGAAAAACTATCAAGAAAAATTTTAAATATGAATGAGTAACTTATTGCATGATAAGAGGGACTGTATTAGTTCCCACATCTCAGATCCGTAAAGAAGAGATGCAAGGACTAGAGATTAGTGTAATTATATCAACGTTTTAACGATGGTGAGGTCCTTACATCTTCTTCTCAAAAATCCTAGAGTTTAATAGGCAGTGGAGAGTACACAATTTCTTTGCTTATGGAACCTAAAAGAACTATTAAAGCAATAGCTAAACTATTCATCTCTGTATGACGGTTTCATAAGGTTTCGCAAATTTTATGATGAAAAGCGATAGGCTACCGTAATCAGGAGAACAAAATCACAGCAAATTCACCAATATTTGCAGTAAGTTTATTTTTAGAACTCCAATCCACGAGAGCATTTATGTCACTCTGAACAGCCAAGCAATCAGAAGTGTTTTTAACATTGATAAGAAGCTTTACATAATCAGCAAATATTAGTTGCTTGAAGTTTGAGATAACATTTTTTAAGTCACTAAATCACGTAAATCAAAAATAGTAGAAGACACAACTTATCAAAACATACGCCAACAAAGCATTATTAATAGCTACGGCTTGTTAGTAGTTAAACAAACAAGATTTTAACCAGTATACCAATATACAAACAAAATCGTGAAAGTCGAGAGCTTTCGTAAGAATTCATGCCATTTATCAATGAATTTACTACCAATTATTTGTAAAATTTGTCAAAAATGATTATGACTAACAATTTAGCCCTAATGCTCTACAAAAGAATTCGTTTCCAATTTCTAACATTGGATTTATCACTTTTTTTTCTGATAAGTACAACGTGTGACAACTTCCAGTTCTGGGGCATATAGCCCGTTGCTACTGACTGGTTCAGAAGTAGCAGTAGAAACTTAGCAACAAGGAATCAAACAAAACAATAGCCTTTTTCACCAGAGCCCTAGCAAAGCATTCTCTTTAATGAATGGTTATTGGCAACCTATCATTAGTTTTAAGACTACTGACATATTTTCGATGTCATGTAATATTTTTCTTTACATAAATCACCCAATAATTCAGATTGTAACCATAATTTATGATTTTTTTTTTGTTACTGTTAGAATTTAAGTGAATTTGAAACTACACACGCAGTGCTGGGATGCTAAGTCATGAGGATGCATCAGAGCTCTCGAGTCGCATGATTGATACAGGTTTGATGAAGGTACGTATATTTAGTGAAAAGGTAACCGTTGCTAAGGCATAGTACCTCATAATCGATATGGAATATTAATAATAATAAATTTAAGTATATTGAAAGAAAATATGTTTTGATCTCTACAATTTTCTAGGTTCATTTATATTTAACACAGTAGCAGTCCGTGGTGCGAGTTGACAGTTTCGTTCTTGTATTTTTTTTTATTTTTCACATGTCTCTTTAGAAGCACGTAACAATCACTTGTAAGACAGACTGTAAAATTAGTAATAGATAAAAAATATGTGAAGTATTAAAAATATTAGTGTAAAACGTGTGCAGTAATATGTAATAAATATGTTTTGATGCAAAATTTATTGAGATGCAAAAGGATTAAAAAGCTTTCTGAAAGAGGACGTTTGCTGCGTGTTTAGTGGAAAGAAGTGTGGAGATGATGTTCAAGTGTAGGTAAATGTAAAACATACGAGAAAAAAAAGGAACTGAGCAGATCGACAACAAGAAAATCTTAAAGAAGATAAACAGTGCTAATTTGGAGTTAAATAGGAATACAAAGACTACGTGAGAAGGAGTTTTTTTAAATTTTAAAAAATGTGGCATCTGTATTTAACGTAGTCGGAAGAAAAAAGAAGAAGACAAAATGGCGGAAGATACTAAATTTATGTTACTCATTTTTTGATAGTACTAATCATAGTTTGTGAAATAAGAGAATATTAATGTATTTAAGATTAATAAAATGTGAAGATGTAATTAAATTAGAAACTAGAAATCAAAAGGAAACGAAATCAGCTTGGAAAGAAGGAGATTTAAAAGCGATCGATCACATATGCACTGCATTAAATATAGATTAATTAGAATTGATACATTAGAAAACAAGCTTGTATGAGATTATTAAGGAAATAGATGTTATACTTAAAAGAATCAACAGCATTGCAAATGTGAGCGAGAAATAAATTAAATAAAATCAAATTAAGTGACTTTAAAAAATCTAGAAGTTTTTTTTTGTGAATTTGAAAAAATAATAATTGAATTAAAAAATGCTGGAGCAACAGTTGATAAAAAGAAAAAGGTTCATTATGCATTAAGAACATTACATCCCGCGTTGAACCATATTGGTCATTCAATAAACTATTAAAAGAAGAGGAACAAACAATTGAGTATATTAAAAACAAAATTAAAATGTACGTGATATAAGATATATACAAAAATTAACATATTATAGTGGAAATTAAAGTGTGTTTTAAGTGGAAAAAAGTAAATAAATACTGTTATAAAAATAGTAAACCAGGACATTTTTAAAATCAATGTTATGATAAAATTATAATAAACGAGGAAACTTATCAAGAGGATTGTGGACTAGTGTCACAAATGTAAACAGAAGAAAAAGTATTTTACGGCAAGAAGGCAGACGAGGTCAGTTCGGTTACCAACAACAGCAAAACTTTCATAACAATAACAGAGGCCTTGGCAGAGCACAGCGTGGCCGTGGTGGATATCAACAGTGTCAGAATTAATATTGGCAACAACCACATCATCAAGATAACAGTACTAATTAAGGTAGAAGCGTTATCGCAAATTAAAGTACTAACAAAGACTTATTTTGTACAATTTTATATATCAATGGATGTATTAATAGCAATAAAAATCTTGCTGATTGCGAGGCGAATAATTGTACGAACTAAATTAGATGTATTTTGGATAGTTGTTGCACGGATCATATTTGTAATAACTTGAATTATTTTTCTGAATATATAAATCTACAAAATCCAGTCAATGTTAAAATAGGCGATAGCAAAAAAATTTGAAGCTACAAAAATAGAAAACGTAAGTCTAATATTTCATCTCAATGATAAAATCAAAGAAGTCGATATGAAAAACGTTTACTATGTTAAAAAAATGGATGAAAATCTAGTGAGTTTTGGTAAAATAACAAATATAATAAAGTTATTATGGAAAATGATAGTGCAAAAGTATTTAGTAAAAAGAATAAACTACTTACAACAGCATATCAAATAAACAGTACATTCAAGATTTTTAGCATAGTAAATAACAAACACGCATACGATGTAACAATGTAATATAAGTCAAAAAGAAAAACACCATAGAATGCTAGGCCATGTTAATTTCGAATATTTAAATATTTTATGAAAAGAATAGTTACTTAACGGTCTGCCTAATAATTGAGATAAAAATTATTTAAATTGTGGCACTTGTATTCAAAATAGAATGCAAAATAATTAATTTGATAATGATACACGTAGAATAAATGATACATTAGACATATTACATGTCGATTTTTGGGAATTGATGTCACGCTGGAGCTCTTCCCGGTGCTCAAGGATACCGGAGGTGCAAAGCAGAGCGTGGAATGAGCGATACACAGTGTGAGACAAACTTTTACTTATTTATCATCGACTTAGTCGTACAAAGAAAGAGGGTTTGCTGTAAGTAGGCGAGGCGCGTGCTGTCGTCGTTGTTGGTCAAGCGTCGTCTCTGCCGTTTGCTCTCTTTTCGGTCGGCACTCTCTTGAGCTGAGGGAAAAGAGGTGGCGCGTGCAGTCAATCCATCCGCGGGAGAAGCTGTTGCTTTCACCGAGAAGCTTGATTAGAGCTTCGGCTGGTGGGGGGCGCCACATGTACTCCCCCCGAAGTGTTGTCTGCAGGGTGCAGACAGAACGATATGACCTTCTTAGCCTTGGTGGAGGTTGCGGCTGGTTCAGAGCTGGTTCAGGTAGACGGCGAGTCGGCCAGAGGCCTTGTTGATGGGTCTTGTACCTGGGAGTCGTCTGTGGCAGACGGTGATGTAGGCGACGGTTTGGGGGCGGCTTAGTCGTTACCAGTGACAGGTAGGTCGGCTGCTTCGAGGTAGGCCGGCTTAAACGTGTCCGTGGAGACCGTGCGGGGCTGGCCGTTGACCTTAATCGTATGATTCCGCTCATTGATGCGCCAGATGACTTTGTGTGGTCCCGAATATGGAGGGTCCAACGGTCTCCGGATAGCGTCGGTGCGGCGAAAGATGTGCGAGCACCTTTGCAAGTCGCTGAAGATAAACGGCTTCTGCAGAGGTAGGTGTCTAGATGCTGGAACAGGTTTGATGGCCTGTGTGAGGCGTCGGAGGCCTTGGACGAAAGACGTCGGGTTGACGTCGGGGTGGCTCTGGGTGGTGAAAAAATCGCCAGGCAATCTAAGGGTCGTGCCATAAAGCATTTCGGCTGGAGATGCTTGGAGGTCTTCCTTGAATGAGGTTTGGAGGCCCAGGAGCACCGAAGGAAGTGCGTCGGGCCGAGGGATGTTTGGGCAGCATATGAGGCCGTCCTTGAAGGAGCGAAGAAAACGCTCCACCATCCCGTTTGGTTGCGGGTGGTAAGGCGTCGTCCTTATATGGCTTGAGCCGATCATCTTGGCAAGCTCGGTGAAGAGTGCTGACTCGAACTGAGCTCCCTGGTCTGAAGTGATGGTTAGGGGCGTGCCGTAGAAGGCAATCCAGCTGTTGTATAGGGCCTTGGGCAACGGTCGTTGCTTGTTGGTTCGGAACGGAAGGGCGACCGGCCACCTGGTGAACCTGTCTATTATCGTGAGACAGTACTGAAAGCCCTTGGTCAAGGGAAGCTTTACCAGGTCGACGTGGATGTCTTCGAAGCGTCCGTCAGGCATGTTGAAGTTGCCGAGAGTTGAGCGATTGTGCCGGTGGACTTTAGAGCTCTGACAGGCTACGCACTGTTGAGCCCAGCGGGTTATGTCCTTCCGCAGCTTGGGCCACATAAAATTCTCGGAGACGAGACGTGCTGTGGACTTGATGCCAGAGTGCAAGAGGTTGTGCAGGACTTCGAACGCCGTCTTGCAAAGAGCCTTTGGGAGATATGGCCTCACGCTCCTAGTCAAGATGTCGCAGAGGATTCGTTGGCCATCGATCTTCAGGGTTTGAAGGTCAAGACGAGGGTCATCGAGCAGATGTCGAAGTTCGGAGTCGTTGGCTTGGGCTTTTGCAATGACCTCTGGCTCCAGGATGGATGGCATGGCGACGGCGTTAATGCGTGACAGCGTTTCGGCCACCACGTTTTCCTCTCCTTTGACGTGGAAGAGGATCACCTGATGCTGCACAATGTAGTCAATCTGTCGGGCCTGTTTTGCCGAAGCCTTGTCCGAGCGTTGTTTGCGCACAAAAACGATAGGCTTGTGGTCCATGTAGACTGTGAAAGGGCGTCCTTCGAGGACTCGCACGAAGGTCTTGATGTCCATGTAGATAGCTAGCAGCTCCTTGGCGTAGGCGCTGCAGTTAGCCTCGGCTTTAGAGAGCTTTCTAGAAAAGAAACCGAGTGGCCTCCAGGTGCCACGTGGGTACTCCTTCTCCAGGGCGGCACCGATTGCGATGTCCGACGCGTCTGTCCTCAAGGCGATCGGGGCGTCTGGCCTGAGAAAGGTAGTCGTGGCCGCTTTTATTAGGGCATCCTTGCACATCTGGAAGGCAAGATCCACCTCGTGGTTCCAAGCGAGTGGGGCCTTTTTACTTTTGGGTAGAAGGTTCTTCAGCAGGTCATTAAGTGGGACCATGACGTGGGCTACTTTAGGCATGCATCGCCTGTAGAAGTTCACCATACCCAGGAATCGTCGAAGCTCAGATGAGTTTTCCCTGTCTTGAGCAGTCCTGGATGTCCTGGACCTTGTGCGCTGGGGGGCGGACACCTTCAGAGGAGACAGTGTACTCCAGGTAGTCCACTTCGTGTTGGCCAAGTACGCACTTCTGTGGGTTTATGCGCAGCTTTGCCTTGCGCAGGACGCTGAAGAGCTGGTATAGGTGTTGGAAGTGCTGCTCGTGATTCTCGGAAGCGACGAAGATATCATCGAGATAGCACCTGGCAAATGGCAGGTCACGTAGAACATGGTCCATGATCCGTTGAAGCGATTGGGTGGCGTTTCGTTGACCCATAGAGGACCTTGTGAACTTGTAGAGTCCAAACGGAGTAGTTATTGCTGTCTTCGGGATGTCCTTCTCGATAATGGGTATTTGGTAAAAGGCTTTCCTCAGGTCTATATCCGAGAAAATCTTGCCAGTCGCCTCCTGGAGCAGATCGTCGATGAACGGCAGGGGGTAGTGGTCCGGAGTGGTACAGGCGTTAACGCGCCGGTAGTCCCCTGTGACTCTCCAGCCTCCACTGGACTTCTCCATGAGGTGAAGAGGGCTTGCCCACTGGCTAGATGATGGCCGGACGATGCCTTAGTCAAGGAGTCGCCCAATCTCCTGCTTGGCTGACTGTAGACGTGGTCCAAGCAGGTGTTGAGGCCGCTCGAAGACAGAAGGTCCAGTGGTATGGATGATGTGGTGCACTGGTAGGTCTGGGAGCGCTGCAGTGGTAGCCTCTGGAGAGCAGAGATCCGCGTATTCTACGAGGAGATCTGAGTAGCGTTGACCCAACTCTCCCGGGGGGCGTGCGCTCTGGTGTCGTGACGACCGGTACGCTAAAGATGGCTGCTGGCACTAAAGAGCCGAGCGTCAAGAGGTTAGTTGTAGAGTCAATAAGACGCTTACCCTTGACGTCCACGAGGTAGCCGAAATGGTTGAGGAAATCCACGCTGATGATGGCGACATGAGTGTCAGCGACGATGAAATTCCACGTCGCTGCCCGTCGGAGACCCAATTCAATGGTGAGTATGTGGGTGCCAAAGGTAGCTATGGGTGTGGAGTTAGCGGCGCTGAGCGTCAAAGGTTGCGGCTCTAGCTTTCAGCTCTTGACAAGGTACTTGGGTAACAGAGAGACAATGGAGCCTGAGTCCACAGGGAAGTGCACTCGAGACTCCGGGTCGTAAAAGTGGAGGTAGTTTTTCGAAAGACCTTGGTGGCCCACCTTCGACACTTGGGACGGAGGGGGCCTTATTGGTTTTCCGGCCTGGGCGAGGTGTAGGTGCAGGGAACGCGGCAGTTCCTGGCAACTGCTCCGAACTCCTGGTGGAAGTAGCACCAGTCTGGGTTGGCTGCGGGGTTCGATGCTCAGCCCCGGGAGCGTGACCTAGACCAGCTACGGCTGCATGACCGCTGCCTATCTAAAGGCATTTCGTTGAGGAGCTTCCGCATCTCAGCAACCTCTTGTGCCAAGCTGGATCCGGCAGCGGCAACGGGTGGTGCTGGTAGTGAGGTTACGGCGATGACGGCAGGGACTGCGCTTATAAGCTCGTCTGCCATGGCACTAAGCTCGTCCAAGGTAGCCATCTTCACGATCCGGAGGATGGCGTTAATCTCTGAAGGGAGAAGGTCAAGCCACCTGATTTTGAGGATCTTGTCCGTGACCTTGCCAGCCGCGAGGCTCTTTATTTGGCGCAGGAGTTAGGATGGCTTAGCATCTGCCAGCTGTAGCTGCCCGAAGAGCTTCCGCAGTTGAGCATCCGCAGAGTCTTAAAAGCGGGACAGGATCGCTGTCTTGACTGCCTTGAAGCGCTCCGTAGCCGGGGGTTGGTCGTCCGTGTCCGCCAGCGTTGCGAACGCCGAGGTGCTGGCTAAGTGCGTGTCGTCTTGCAGGTCAGGGAGCGCTGGTGCAAGGAAGATGGCGCAATAGCACGTGGGTGGCTGTCCAGGCGTGCCCCGGCCCGTATGGCTTGGCGGGCAAAAATTCACTTCACTCAAGGTACGGCGCGGCACTTCACTGCACTTGAGCGCGTGTGGCGTCAAGTAGCGCGAGAAACGACCTCTTGCTTCTCGTGAACCAAAATGGCCGACCTCGGCGTGCTCGCCTTTATTGCGATTGTTGACGTGCAGCACTATAGTTATGCGTAGTGGTAACGTAAGAGGAGGGGAGAGGTGAAATCGTTGGCTTGCCTCTTTTTCACAAACTCCCTCGCGAGAACCACAAAAAAAATTGTCACTGGGGCGAGAGAGAAAAAGGCCGTGGAGCCATTGATGGCTGCTCTCTGTCGCTCTCGAAGCACTTTTCTGTCGTCTCTTACACGGCACTGCTTACCTCGACGGAGAATCCTGGCAGGATCGCCACTTTGGGAATTGATGTCGCGCTGGAGCTCTTCCCAGTGCTCAAGGATACTGGAGGTGCGAAGCAGGGCGTGGAATGAGCAATACGCAGTGTGAGGCAAACTTATACTTATTTGTTATCGACTAAGTCGTACAGAGAAAGAGGGATCGCTGTACGTAGGTGAGGCGCGTGCTGCCGTCGTTGTTGGTCGAGCGTCGTCTCTGCCGTTCGCTCTCTTTTCGGTCGGCAATCTCTTGAGCTGAGGGGAAAGAGGTGGCGCGCGCAGTTAATCAGTCCAGTGGAGAAGCTTTTGCTTCTGCCGAGAAGCTTGATTAGAGCTTTGGCTAATAGGGGGCGCCACAGATTTAAATAGGCCTTATAGAGATAGTTATAATGAAAACAAATATTTTTTAATTATTGTTGACAATTACAATAAAATTGCTAAAATATACATAACGAAGTTTAAGAATTAAACTTATAAATATTTAGTAGATTATATAAATAAATTAAAAAACTTGAAAGGAAAAAGTGTAAAAAGATTAAGATGTAATGATGGGAAGGAATTCCTAAACAAAAGTATTTATGAATTTGCAAAGCATAAGGGTATTATAATAGATCCATGCCCTCTATATGCGCATGAGTTAAATGGAACCGCAGAAAGATACAATTGATCAGTAGTAGATACAGCAAGGTGTCTGTTATTTGACGCAAAATTAGATAAAAAATTTTGGCTAAAAGTAGTGAAAACGGCAGGTTACTAAAAAATAGAACCTTAGCAAATACTTTTGAAAGAAAAACTCCATACGAAATTATGATGGGAGTTAAGCCAAACCTTAATAATATAAAACTGTGCAGAAGTAAAATATTTGTAAGAGTGCCGGAGTTTAAACGAAATAATAATAGGATAAGAAGGCAGAAGTAGGAATATTAGTGGGGTATGGAAGTGGTGGTTATGGAGTATTTATTAAAAATAAAATTATAATAACTAGACTTGTTGATATTGTAGAAGAGATTGTTAAATAAGTATGTTTCAATGGTGAAGAGAATGCAAGTTTTGACAATAAAGAAAATGATAAGACTGATAGTAGCGATAAGGATTCGGTTTTGGATAAAAATATTAAAACCGTAAAGAGAAATTAAATTACAAATAAAGATAAGTGTCCAATAAGAAGGTCAAGTAGAGCACGATAACAACCAGAAAGGTATAAGCTAGAATATTATACAACATACATTTACGTTAATTATGTTAAAGCGAACACTCCACAAAATTATAATGAAGCAACAAATGATAAAGAATGTGTAAATTAGAGAGAAGCTATGGACAAGAAAATAAATTGTGTATTACTAATAAGACTAACGAATTAGTACATAGACCAGAAACTAAGAAAATTATTCCTTTTCAATGGGTTCATATCAAGAAATCAGACAATAGATATAAGGCTAGATAAGTTGTAAGAGGTTTACAATAAAAGGAAAGTGTAAATCTAAAGTGTATATTAAGCAACCAGAAGATTATGATGATAAAAGTGGCAGAGTGTCCAGGTTAAAAGAGTTAAAAGCGATTGTATGATTCAAGAGAGAGTCCTAGAGCGTGGTATGAGTGATTGGATCCATATTTAAAAAGATTGAATTTTAAAAGAAACCAGAATGTTTATTGTTAGTATTATATACATGATGAATATGATTTAAGTTATGCAGTTATCTCTGTTGATGATTTATTAACATGGAGTAAAAGTTAAAAAAAATTTAACGAAATTACAAAGGCATTAACAAACAAATTTGAGATGAAAAATATAGGTCATGGTAATACATATCTTGGTATAAACATCGACTACAATCGTAAAAGTGGTATAATGACATTAGATCAGGAAAGATACGTACAATCTTTAGGAGGAAACTATGATATAATAAACGCAAAATTATGTGAAACTTAAATGTAGCAAAACTTTAAATGTTAACCCGTCCGGTCAGCATCTGAATGTAAAAACTACAGAAATTCAATAAGAGCACTAATATACACAACCTTAGAAAGAAGATCATGAAATTTCCATTAAATTTTAAGTCCCAAGATTCGATAGAATGCAGTCTGTAAATGTTTTTTTTAAAAAAAAGCCTTTTTTATAATTTATCTGACACATACCGTACTAATCCAAACTAAACAAAACGAAAAAGAGAATAACAGAATTTTTATATTTTTACTTACTGCTGCTATCCAGCTAACGTAAGCAGGTTAGTGGCAAAGAGTTTAATTCACTAAAAAACTTCTTTCGTGCCTTCGGATGTGTAAGCCATAATTTTATTTATAATTCTTTTACGTATTTCTTTATTAATCTCTGTTAAGTTAACATTGTAACATTTATTTTTTATTACTGAGGACAAAAGTATATCAAAATCAGTAATATTAAGTGAATAAGTGAATGAAAGTCAATAAAGATATTGTATTGTTTGACCAACTTGTGCAAAAGTTATGAAGGCAAAAACTGTTCTAAATTTTTTTTGTTTATACATACAACAATGTTTTTTTATCTCTCATTTATCTATTCATGCGTTTATTTCTACTCTGACGCACTTACTTTCACAAGGGTAAGAAATAAACGTTATCATATTATCTTAACAAATACAAAACAAAGTAATACGTAAGAAAACATAAATAAGATCATCGTGTACACATTATAGGCTAACAAAAATGTTAATTAGTAAGTCAAACACTGAGCCAATAGCGTCTTCTCCTAGTAAAAGCAGAAGCAAAATGAAATGGCATAAAAAAGTTACGCATTTGCTGAATCAGCCATTAAAGATTGTAAATTTTCTGAATTTTTTTTTAAAATAGCATAATCAATAAAATATTTTATTTTCATGTAGAATACAACTTAGTACATTTTGTAAAATTTTAAAGTCAAAACAATTGCAACACAGCTTGTAGTTGCAAAAACTGATTTTATATCTGTTCAAAATATTAAATTAGAACAATAATTTGCTAAGATATTCACATTTGTTTGAGTTGCAAAATTGTATTCGAAAGGGAAAAATGTGTTTGTGCTTAAGCACTTAAATCTTTCTACTCAATAAAAACTTAGACTATGTAAAATGTTTAACCTAAGCCACGGTTTCTAAAAATGTTTTTTGTTTAACATATACCAAGTTCAATTATTAAGTTTAATTATTATAAAAAAAAATGTATTTTATACTTTTTTTAAGACCACGGCACTTTTTGTTAGATAAAAGTACTATAATTTGTGTAGTGCCATTAAGATTATTTACAATTATTATTTTGAACCATTGTTTGAATTTAAAATAACTTATTAATTTTCTTATACTTTTGCGATTTCATTATTAAAAAAATTAATGTCACATATAAAAAATATCGCATCTTGTAGGCATCTTCATGATAAACAACTTACATCTTTTTTAGATTCTCTATGGCTTCTGGAAGCAAACATAAGCGCAAAAACTAAAGGAAGACTCGTCTGTTTCATAATATTAATTTTCTATATTAAATTGCCATAACATTATTCTAATATCATTAACAAGTTATGTAGAAATTAACCTTGTATACTTCTTTGAATAGATCTTACTGCAGAAGCAATACTAACATTACCAGAAAAATTAATACAATAACAAGTAGTACTGGTATCTGTAGAAGCAGCTACAGCTAAAAAAGCAGAGTAGTGGGATCGAATAAAGTTTTCAGCAATCGAAATTTAGACTTGCACGAAACAGATATATTAAAGATTATTCAACTTTGCCAATCGATTGTAATAAAATCTAACAGAAAATATTCTCTTCTAATGCCTCAAAAAAATGACAAAAATGGTAAAACACGGTTTTTAGTGTCGAAGACTGATAGTATGCCTTAAAAAAAAAAAAAAATTGATGTATTTCTGGCAGAATGATGAACATAATAAGATCTAGTTTATTCTAATCAATTCAGTGGTTCTCCCTCAAGATACAAAAAACCTCGTTTATTGAGAAAACATTCAAAACCTAATAACTCTCTTTTGCATGAACATTAAGAGCTGAAATTTGGCAGAGTTCAAGCTTAAGTAACCTTCAACAACCACCCCAAAGCAAGATCGCATGGATAGTTTTTACAAACCGCAGCTGAATGCAGAAAAAGTACTTTGGTAAAACGGCCTGAAAAAGTTGTTTATAACGTTAAATGCAATTATTTTGCGGGATCACATTCTTAAATAATTACTTTACAACTCACCAAATTATCATATTTTTGCATTGTGGACGTTGCTTAAAAAATGATAAGCCACATGGTCATATTTTGCGCACGGTAGTACGACGGATGAGGGCCGCTGGCGCCATGCGCCGATACATAAACCACGTTCACTCTCTAAGGCTCGACATCGGTGTTATCGACCGAGTACGTTCAAACTGCAAGTGCTCTTAAAAATTATGATATCTCGGGAACAAATAACCAATTTTCACGCTGCTAAAAAGTTCGATACTTTGGTAAGTTGTATAGTGAGTATTAAAAAATACGATCTTGCAAAAAAATTGCATCTTACGTTATAAACAACTTTTTTTAGGCCGTTTTCCCAAAGTACGTTTCTTTGCGTTCAGCTGCGGTTTGCAAAAAATATTTATCTGATCTTGCTAAAATTTTATGTTGCTATTAGACATAACAAAAGCTTATACTCAGATAAATTCTTACTTTTAATATTTATGCAAGAGAGAATTATTAATTTTTTAATATTTGCTTAAACAACGAGGTTTTTTGCGTTTTGTGCGGAAACCATTGGACCAATTGTAATTAACTGGAGCCTATTGAGTTTTTTTTTTTCAGGCATACATGCATTTTTTTGTTTTTTTTTTCAAGGCATACTGTTTGTTTCCGATGCATTAAACCATGTTTTATTACTTTTGCCATATTTTTTGAGCCATTGAAGAAAGATACTTTTTGTTTAATTTTATTACAATTAATTACCTTCGCTAAATTCTCTACAAAATATTTTTTACGTGCTAATCTGAACTTCTCTAGAAGTATCCGACTTTTCAGTTAACTCGATTCTACTAGAGGCAATAATGGCAGCAGCAGCTGATGAATATGGTAATGTTTTGAATTATTATTATGTTAATACTATTTTTTGTATGACTATACCTACTTGATAAAACTGGGTACACTAAAAATATTAATTTCTTGCTTGTATACTGGCTACAATATTAAATTGAACATTATGAAATTAATCAACCATATTAAAAATACCCACCATTGATATTTCATAAGATTTTTATACGTAAAAAAGTCTAACACCTTAATTTTTTTTTTGTATTGTTTTGGTGTACTCTCATAAGTAATACAATTTTATTCAAAATTTAATTTTCCTAGTTGGACTTTTTCTTAACTTATATATTATTTGATACCTTTATTGTCGATTTTCTAACCACCTGGTACAAACAAAGTACTTAATGTTAAGCAAATTTTTGTTTTCTGGCCCGTCCCTTTCAGGAGTTCTTAACAAACGATTATACGTACAATAATTAATATTTGATGAACCAAGCTAGTTACTTGCACATACGTCAGACTAGTAAATATGACAATGTTCGTCAATTAAATAGGCAGACATATGCATAAAGATGTATAATACTTCATAGTACTATTATCCAGCTTTCGATTTCATTTACCTTACATTTATTTTACACAAGTAACTGTAGAACTATACAAATAAAAAATTTTCTAATGTGTACGACTCCAGCGATTAATCTCTTCTTTTTTCTATATGTTTAGTTCATTAAAAGCAATGTACAATATTTTGAAATGAGACATTTATTATGGTTTGGTTCTTTATCTAACATACTAACATAATATAATTTCACTTAAATTTGTGATTATTAACGTGTAAGGCAACTACTGTTTCGATTTCTTTAGTTGTTTGATGCTGACATTTTACTCTTTTATCGCTCTCTTAGTTTTGCCTATACATTTCGCTCGACTGTGATTGTATAAGATTTTATTTACAAAATTGGTGTTGTCAACATTATTTGTTTAACTAAAGTGGTAATAAAAAACTGTAAAGCAGTATATATCAGTAAAATCAAGAAAGCACTTTAAAAGAGACAATCTAGGCATTGAAATAACTACTGAATTGAGTCAGTAGTTGCCTCAAAGAATATTTTTACTTTTTGTCTACGGGTTTGTCTATCTTTCCACAAAGTGTCCCAGCACTTTTGCGTTTTGCTTGAGAAATTGGTATTTCTTTGGCTTTATCGTTAAATTAGCATTCATTATTCTTAGAAACAGTCTGTTAAACCGTATGCTATGCAGTTCCAGGTCTTCCTCAAGTACCATGATATCATGCATATATATTTTAATTTCATGGCCCTGCAGTCCTGCTCGTGTTAGTGTTATCACTCACAGAGAGGTATTTCGTGAATCGCAGTATTCCATTAACACTCTTTTGCATTGGTTGTACTCTTTTGTGCTTGATAATACAATCTTGTGTGCGTTATCCTCGTGTATTTCTACCTGGAAAATCTGCTCTCCAAGTAAATTACCGTTATGTATTGCGCAGTCGCTGAATTTTGTAGAATTCCATTTTGAAATGGTAACAGGTAGCAATGAGCCCACTGCTACTTTATATAATAGCCTAAAATTTGTGACCACTCTTCAGGGTTTTTCACCATTTGGTCCTGCATTTTTCGGCACGATTCGTGTGTTGGCACTATATGGTAATTTTAATGGCTCGATTTTATCTTTGTTCAATAATTTGTCCAGTTCTTTCGGCATTTGTTCCAATAACTTAACAGGAAGTCTGTAAGTTTTATTATTTCTTGGACCCATCGTTTGACGTTTGCTCCTAAGCTGGTTTATTATGCCTTCCTGTTGCTATAATATTTTCGTTTCCCCCCTTTTGCCCAACGTTCGTTTTCTTGAACATCTACTAACTTCGTATGGTTTCCCTCGGTTTGATTTGTTTTGCAGTTATCGCTCAATTCTAAGTTAAAAGGTTCTTTCATCGCTATTTGCAAACCTCTAGCACCGTCCCCTTCGATGCCAAATGGTTTTTGCCCTTCTCGTAGTTTCACATTCTATTAACTCTACTTCCGGTATTAGTACGTTTATTTTTGTGTTCGCTATATTTATCATTTTTGCATACACTTTTCCATCTTTATTTTCCACTATAAAATTCCCGAATCAAATTTCTTCTTTTATGTTCTGTAAGGAAACCCAGCGAAATTAATGATTGTCTTAAGTTTTGTTAACGCGTGCAAATATTAATTTTCTCCTTTTCACTAGAATCTCAAAATATTTTCATTCGTATAGGGGAATCATGGTACCATTTAATATTACCACTTCACTTCCAGCGCTTATCAGGCCGTCATATAACTTAAACGTGTCCGAGCCGATTATGCCTTATGCTTCGATCGGAAAGTTATCGAGGACTACATGTAGAGTTACACTTGCATCATTTAGAGGTATTTTAATTATTTCTAACGTGCAGCGTGCGCCGTGTGTCATGCTAGTTGTCACAACTCTATCTCTGCCATTTAGACTTATGAGCGTGTCTGCTGTAAGACAACTGTTTTTTATAGTCAAAATTTCAGCAACGGTATCTGCCTAAAATTCTGCATTTTTTACTCGTAATTAAAATTATTAAAAAATACTGAGGGTGCTGTGCATCCTACACTTAATATTCTTAAGTCTCCTTTATTACTGCTGTGTTCCGTTTGGTGTTTGGGGAGTACGGTGAGCGCCTTGTGAGTTTAAATGCTTTGTATGCAGGTTTCCCATTTTGTTCGTAGGCTGATTATTCATTTCAGACGGAGATCCTCTGTTTCGATAATTCTAATTTTTGTTGTAGTTCCTATTACCGTTAAAACTATTATTATGATAATTGTTTCTAATGAATCTATCATCGCTCCTATTATAGCTTTGATTGTTATCATTGTTCCTGTTATTGTTATTATTATTGGAAATACTTCTACCAAATTCTCTGTGATACTAGCTGTAGCTTTGATTATTGTGGTTGAATCTGGTGTCGTTGTAATAACTATTATTATTGTTGTTGAATCTATTATTTCCCGCGTTGTAACCTTGATTATTCTGATTCTTATTATTGTAGCAGTTATTATAATTGTATCTACCAAATCTGTCGTCGTTCCCGTTGTAACCTTGGCTGTTCTGGCTGTTTCTGCAATCGTTATAATTGTTAAAGTTATTTCTTTCAAATATGTTGTCGCTCCTGTTGTAACCTGTGTTGTTTTAGTTGTTATTATCGTTATAGTTATTATAATTATCCTTGCCAAATCTATTATCGTTTCTGTTGCAGCCCTGACTGTTCTTATTGTCCCCGAACAAGTTTTGCTTGTGGTGAAAGTTTTCCTTTCTTTTATAGTTATTATAGTGGTCCTGCAAATTGCTCCAAATTGTTTTTCTTTTTTGGCATTCCTTACCAACGTGAGGCACTCGCTCTTGCTGTGCCCTTTTCGTCTACAGTACGCACAACACAAGGTCGAATTTCCGTGACTATTTGTTGCAGTCAAATTTTTTTGAGTATCGTTCCTTGCTGGCGTATCGTTTTTCCGTTTATCTAAATTTTCTGTCTTTCTGACATCGACATACAGTTGGAATATTTTGCACGGTTCCGTTGCATGGTCGTACCTATTATGGAATGAGCAGGGATTTCAGTTTATCTCACTTAGGTAACATTTTGGTGTGTTTTCTATTTCTGCCAGGTTATATATGTATGCGCTTTTCTCCATTTCTTCCATCCCTACTTGTGCCGTCTATATGCGCGCATACGCCACGTTAGTACATCGCAGCATAAGCAAATTTCGATGTCTGTTTTTAGTGCGACCACTACTGCTTTACCTCATATTTGTGTGTTTCAGCAAATTACCTGGTAGTTATGCGGAGCCTGCAGCTCATAACAAAATTGCCCTGTTGTCTCTTCTTCTGCGTCTATTTTTAGCGACATTTTTTGTGTTCCAGAATAAATTCGGCTGTTTTATATTTAGATTCAGTCATAGTACGATTCCGCTGGCTCATTTCTTCGTTGCGACGTGATTCTACGTTCTGCCCAAAAGGTGGTGGTATTCCTAGTGCGAGTACACCTATTTTTTAATTCTGTCAAAAATAAGCTGACTTCGTAACCTGTTTGCAAGGGTTCTAATTAAAAATTTCTTGTACAGTAGTCCTACCGTGAAAGCTACCGTTCTGGTCATTTGTTCAAACAATGAAAGTTTTACTGCATCGTCATTGAATATTGGTATGTTGTTGGCGAGATAGCTTAATGTAGCTTAGGAGTTTTGTAACCCACGTGTATGAATTTGA
Source organism: Copidosoma floridanum (assembly GCF_000648655.2). The sequence continues at coordinate 957,238 of NW_019379863.1, read as the reverse complement.
TATACTTAAAGTGTGTTCCAGCGATTCTAGGACGTGGTTTGGTATATCCTTGTACCTATAGCCCATTTTCCGTGAATAATGTATATCCACAAATTCGCGTGCGTTCGTTCTATTACAAATGTTATGATTTTTAATTAAACTGTTACCTCTATCTGTTGTACTATCGTTTTGAGTTAACGGGAGCTGCTCCCAAGTATTTGATTTAGTCCATGTATCTACGCAGACTGCCGTCGTTGTCGAGTTGTTCATAGCACTACTTCTGTTATTTCGAGTCCATGGGGCTAACGTATAGTTTGTTTTGGGGATTGCTCCATGTTCTACTGTCAGGGGAAATTCCCACTGTACTGCGTCCGCGAGGGCTCTCTGAATTCCTACATTCGTTTTCTATCTTACTATATTAAGTGTGAGCTTTTTTATTATCTTTATCATGAATAGCTTCGTCTTCTTACTGGCCTTCTGCCACTTTTCTCATAATTTCGGATAATATTCTAAGTTAATTTTAATAACGTCGTCATCTATGTCATCCCGTCTTATTTCGTGTTTGTCTGTGTGCCTATCGTCTCTCGTCCTCCTCCCTCTGATACATCATTTACTTCCGCGATGCTCATTATGTTTGCCCTTGTGTTTTTTTTGTATATAGTTAGTCTTGTGAGTTCATATATTTTTCCACTTTGCGATGAATAATGTATTCTTTTTTTTAAAATTTTTTTACGTTGATTAAAAGGAAAAATTGTCTTTGTTTTGCGAGACTAGGTAATTTACATGCACAAGACAGATCGTAAAAAAATTTTGTTCGTATTCCACTTCTGACACCAGCTGTTACGTGAAATTCTGGGTATGGGACTAAGTGAAAGCATGACTTATAGTTAACTTATATTTCATTAGCACTACTTGTATTCAAGAAAAGATGAACGTGTCTTCTAGTCTCACGAGCCTGTTCCTTTTACTCTCGCATCTCTAGCTAATCTCCCCTTTACTCTCTTCCTTCGCACGCTATTTCCCATAACTTCTCCTCTCTATTCCCCTATTTTTTCGACACAAGCCAGCGGGGGCACACGCAACCATAGCCGCATAATTTCGTACGCATCACTGACTTGCTGATAACAAAATAGTTATTTCATAAAATACAGTATACAGGATTTAATAGTTAAATGTAAAACACATTATAAATTTTTGGAATACCAATAATTGTTTAATCTCTCATTATATCTTTTGAATGAAAAATTTTTGATAAACTTAATCAAAAATAAAACAGCAATACGAGAAAATGAGTATTTATTCTTTATGTAATAACTTAGATCAGTGCATTAAATACAAAGCTCCTAGTTATTTATTAAGTTTTATGAACAATTTCTTACTAAAACGTTTTTTAAATTTTTACTTCGAACTTTCCATATGAATGATGAATTTTACAATGAACATAGCAAGTATACTGGTTTTTAAAAGACACTTGGGGTAAACGATTTTTAACGTGCTGGGGGAGTGGAGATGGACTTTTGTCGCTCTCTATGATATGGCATCAGCTGTAAAACATGAAAGAGCTGTGCCAATAGTTCTATAAGTTATAAGTATACTGGACGCCTCCACTAAAATTTAAGTTGTCGTCTGAGCTTGTAGAGGATTGGGTGGGTCATGCTGGCGGCCAGCATGATGGATTAAAAGTTTTTTCTATATTTGTGTTCTGTATGTCAACGTTTATTCTGAAGTTTTTTTTAGAGTTAAATGATTAACCTAGTAATGCAATTTGACGTTTTGTTATATACAACTAAGAACTTTCTATCTTACCTATATGTGTATGTTTTACGAGTATGTATTGTAAGAATGATAAAACTTAGATTATCATAATTAGCATAAATTTTGGAATAATATAAACAGTAAATAAAGTGACTGGTGTTTAAAGATTAATCTTCTATATATTCACCGACGTTCAGTAACATTGACGAAAATTTTAGATGGACGCAACGTTAACTTTTGGTAAGTTTCATGATTGTTGATTTTTTCTCAAAATTTGAATATTTTATAGTTTCTTGTACATTTTCCTACCATTTGATAGTCATATAACTAATAAAATTATGCGAACATTACTATTAAAAATTATAAGCTTTTTTCCAAAATAGCTGATTAGAATTGTATGAATATTTAAAAGTTATATCAATTATGTCCAACGCTTTTTTAAAAATGGAAACTAATTAATTTGCTTTTCACTAAATTAGGCTGGGTTTTCTCCAAATTATTACATAGGCTTTCCGTAATATGTTAACATAAAATTGTTTTACGCTACAAGATGTAAATTTTGAAACCAATCTAAATCTAAGACGTAGTAAAAAAACTAATTTTTAGCTATGTAGGTTGAATAGATAGACTAACAAAGAGACTTTGATCTAAAGAAAAAGCAGTACTGCTAAAATTTCAACTATGTATTAGTTTACGCACGCACACACACACACATACAAGAACACGCAAGCGCACACACACACAGAGATTTAATATACATATACTAGTAGAGCTCTACCCCCCTACGCACTTCGCGCGCCAACCCCCAGCGTCAAAGGTGAAAAGTTTTTTACGTAAACTTTAATTCCTTAAAATTCATCTGTATTACTTTAATTTCAATTTTTTAAGAATATTAAAAAACCGCAACCGTAACCATCATGTCCATATTATAAAAAAATGGAACTTTTTTGTTACTTTTATTGTTGGAAATAAATATTTCAAAAATGTCAAGTATTCAGAAAAATATTTTGAAACAATGAATAACTCAGAAACTTATGGTACGTCAATTGTAATACAAAGTCTGGTAGATATAATAAATCTACACATTACAATTGTTATACAAAACTCTGTAAAGGTGTTTTATTTTGGTGATTGTTAGAATAATTTGAAATTGAACATTCATTTATCAGGAAGTGTGGATTCAGGTACATATAAGTAATTGTGGTATCAAAAGGTAACTACGAAATGTTACATATATTACATAAGTAGTTAT
>NW_019379863.1:918126-953084 GCF_000648655.2 Copidosoma floridanum | reverse complement strand
TACTACAATTCCAAATATACAAAACTCAATTCTCAAAATTCAAAATTAAACACATGTCTATCAAAAATTCAAAAATTTCCAACTTAATTATCAAAATTATCAAAATTTCCCATATTTAACTCTATAAACAAATTTTCTGATACTACTTAACTGTCAAAAATTTCAAAAATTAACAACTCTTTTCTTTAAATTATCCATATATTTTCTTGTGTTCTTCATTCTTCCTTGCATTTCTTTTTCTCTCTTCTTTCTTGTCCTACTAATCCTTCTTTTCTCTTTACTACCTTTACTTTCTGCATACTTTCTTTTATCTTTTAGATCTTTTCTGACTCCTTTCTTTTTCTGATTACTTTTCTTAGCACTTCTATCTTTTTTGCATCATGGCTTAGTATTTTTTCCATTTCTTCTTCATTTCTCGTATCACCACAAATCTTTAGTATGTGTCTAAGATCTTCTTCTTCCTCCTTGTATAATCTGCACTTCTTATCCTCCTCTCCTTTCCAGTTTTCTCTACTTCTGCATTCATTTCCGCATCTAAACCTTGCTACTAACTTTCTATCCTTTAATGGCATATCCTTTTTCAAGTATTCTGGTTCAGCTTCTGTTCTTATACCTTTATATGTTCTGTTGTACCGTGAATTCTCTATCTTTTCCATTCTCCTCTCTTTTTCTTTTCTTTCCTTGTTCATTAATATTTTTTCTCTTACTTCCTCCCTGAATTCTACTACTTTCATAAATCTTGTTTCTTTTACTTTCTCTTCCCGTAGTAATTCAGCTCTCTTTTTTGATTCCTTTCCTATGCTCTCTCTTTCCTTGTCCTTGTCTTTTTCTCTCATGCATTCTTTTACTAATTTTATGTCTGACTCCCTAATTTTCTCTTCAAACTTTAACGCTCTCCTTAACGCTTTCATACTCATCCTTTCTCATCTACACTCCTCCTTCACTATATAATTTGGTGTATTGCTGTCTAATCCGAATATCCATTTCACATATCTTCTCTGTGCACTTTCTAGTCTTTCTTCTTCTTCCCAGTCCCACACTTCCCCACCAAATAGCGCTATACTTTCTACTAGGGCTGTAAATAATTTTCTTCTTTTTTTATAGCTATTCTTAAATATTCTTTCTCCTATGCTCCATGCATTTTTCATAGCAATCACTGCTTTCCTTTTCCTTCCTTCTATATGCCTATCGTTTCTCCTATTTTTCTGTAGTATATATCCTAAATATCTTATTTCTTTTACTTCTTCTAATTCCTTACTCCCCCACTTCCACCTTCTATCATTCCTCTTTCTTTTTTCGAACACTAAAATTTTCGTTTTTTTCTCACTTAAAATCATCTTCTTTTTATTTATGTACTTTTTGAATCTTTTTACCATCTTTTTCAATTCTTCTTTTCTATCTGCTATTTATACTATATTATCCGCGTAAGATAGACTCCATACTTTTTCATTACCAACTCTGCATCCTTCCACCTGCCCTTTCTTTAATTCCTGCTCCAGATCCGCTAAGTACACGTTAAACAGCGTCGGGCTCAGTGGGCAGCCTTGTCTCACACCTTTCTCTGTCCAAAATTTCTTGGATTCCTCTTCTCCAACTTTAACTACATTTCTCGTTTCTTTTTAAATATCCATAATCCTATTTCTTAGCTTTTCACTCACTTCCATTTCTATTAATCTTTCCTTTAAAACTTTCCTATCCACTCGATCAAATGCTTTCTTTAAATCAATAAAACATGTAAATAATTTTCCTCTTTCTTTGCTTAATTTTTCCTCAACAATGTGTTTCAATGTGTATATAGCTTCTATTACTCCTCTCTTTTCTCTGAAACCAAACTGGCTTTTTGATCATTTACCTTCGATTTCCTTTTTTAACATCTCATTTAACATACTCGCATAAATCTTATATGCTGTACATGTCAATGTCACTCCTCTATAATTTTCTAACATATCTTTATCACCTTTTTTGTGAATCAAACAAATCGTACCTTGCCTCCACTGATCCGGTAATTCTCCTTTTTCCGATACTTTTTTCAGCAATTCCCAAAGAGCTGCATCCACTTCTCCCGGCATGTACTTCCATACTTTATTTTCCAGCTTGTCTTCTCCTGGTGCTTTGCCTACTTTTAATCTAGCTATCTGCCTCTTGAATTCTTCCTTGCTCATTTCTTCCTGATCCTCTGCATTTGTTCTTGCCTCTTCCTTTCTTGTCTCTTCCTTCACACTTCCTTCTTCATTCTTCCCATCTAACTTTTCCATAAAATACCTTCTCTACTCTTTTACTGGTAACTTCTTAGATATTTTCCTCTTTCGTTTTTTCCTGTACTTGTTTATATAATTCCACACTTCGCCTTCCGATGTTGCATTTTTTATCTCTTCTTCTTCTAATTTTTCAAACCTATTCCTTTTTGCCTCACACCAGTTCCTATACTCTCTTTTTTTATCCATGTAATAACTTCTTTCTATTTTATTTTTTCTCCACCTTTTCATTATTCTTCGTAAATTCTTCTTCTTCTCCTTCCATTCTTTATCGTGCCATTTTTTATCCCCCATCTTCCACACTCTACACTGTTTTTCCACCTTAGGTACTGCACTTTCTATTTTTTCTTTTAATTCACTCCATCTTTCTTCAATCTCTCTTTCCTTCCGCTCCCAGTCTCTACGCCTTTCTCCATACTGATCAATCAATTCTTCAGTCCAATCCCTCCTTGCCTTTGTTCTCTCTTCTTTCTCTACAATTTCTACCTCTACTTTCTTTTTTAGGTATACTTCTAGCGGCATATAATCTGATTCCGTTCTTTGTCCTATCTTCATTTCTTTAATCTGATCTAACGCTTCTTGACATCCTATTGCGTAATCTATTACCGACTCTCCTCTGCTACCAACGTATGTGAATTCTCCTTCTTCTTCTTTTTGCCCATCTACTATACACCATCCTTCTTCTGTTATTTCTTTTATTAGTCTTATACCTTCCTCATTGATCTTTTCGTCTTTCGACTTTCTTAACCGTACGTCCTTGTCGTCACTATCACTCTTACTATCACTTTCATTAATCCAACCTCCTTCTTTCTCAGTTCTTGCATTACAATCTCCTAGTATAAGTACGCATCCACTTTCCGTCGTTTTTACTTTTTCTTTTATAATTCCCATCGTCTCTGCTACATTTTGACTATATACTTCTATGATTTTTCAGTTCTGATTTCCGTGTTTAATCTCCTGCATTACTATATTATTGCTTCATACTTCATGATTTCTACTCTTCAATTTTTTGCTTATTCCTAATATTACTACTCCTTTCGCTCTACCTTGTTTATGCTCTCTAGTCACTGCTATACACTTCCACTCATAACTTTTTGACAACTCACTTTCTACATTAGCCCACTTGTCCTTTTCCAACCATGTCTCTACTAGCATTATCACATCAAATTCGCTCAAATACTTCCACACTTCACTGTCCTTATTTAGCACTCCCGCAATGTTCCACGCACAAACACTAACATTTCTTCGTCTCCTTCCCTCCTCCTCTACATCTTTTTGTTCTCCTCATTCTTGGCTCCTTCTTCTTTTCTCTGTAAAATCTCCTTTCCTTTTATCAAATCTAAGCCATTTACCATAGATCAAAATCTTTAAATATCCAATTTTTGTATTTTTCCCTTTGTTCCTCTGCTCTTTTGACTTGTTTAAAATAAATATTTGGATCTCTCTTTCTCTCTCTGTTAGATCGCTTTCTATGTAAACTCCTCTCTCCAGATGTTTTTTATTCCTCATTACTTCTTCTTTTATTTCTTTACTTGCCAGCCTTACTACCACCAACTTTCTCACATTTTGCCCAGCGTTTACACTTATCACTTTAACCTCCACTATCTTGACTTTTACTTTTATCTTTTGTTCAATATATTCTTCGACCTTCTTCTCCAATTTCTCTCCTTCAATATTTGCTTCTTTTATAACAATGTTCGGTCTCCTTTTCTCTCTCTCAGCTTTTTCTGTTTCCTATTCCAACTTGCTTATTCTTTTATCTAACGCCTTCTTTTCTTCTGTCCACTGTTACCTATCTTTTATCCACATCTGTTTTTCCTCTTTCCAATCTTCTTCTCTTCTTTCTAGACTACTAATCATGCTGTCCAACTTCCTTTCCAACCTGCTCATTTTATCGTTTAATTCTTTGTTCTTCTTATTTTCTTTTGTAAAATTCAATAGAGTCTGTTCCTCTAATTTCGCATTTGTATTATTTCTTGTATTCATACTTGCTACAGGCGGATTTCCAGCCATTTTTAAATTTGGCCGATAATGCAATTTTCTACTTTACTGACTTCCCACTTCTATCTGTTAGAAATTCTATTTACCAGCCTTACTCGACAAAGTAGTGATCTTTCTTACCAACCTCAATATTGCTTTTTTGCTTTTTTCAGGGTCCTTCCTTATCTACATCTCAGATTACCCCTTTTGTCGACCTCTTTCTCCGATTGTTGCTTCTTTCTTCCTGCAATATCTTTTCTAACCTCACTTTCTTTCGAACTTCATTGCAATTTTTCTTTTACTATCAGCACTTTAGCACTGTTTTCCTGTCTGATATAACCGATTACATTATTTAAGATAAAATCAAAAAATTTTTTTAATAGAAAGTTATTAAGGTTTTCAAATCCAATTGTTTATAGTGCATCCAACACGTCTAAAATCTTTGAGACTAAGAAAAAAATTGGTAATCTTTTTATACTCTTATCTTCATACACTGGGAGTCTAAGATGTATGCAGAAACATTATAAAGATGCAATGTCTATAACGAGGTAATATTGTAGACCAGATTTATATATTACAGTAACATGCAATTCTTTATGGAAAAAAATAAAGTTAATCTTATGAAAATTTCCTTTAAAAAACAACACCAAATAATTTTCCAAACCTAACTGTTGGACTATTTCCTTAAAACTAATGTCAGTTTTTGATGACATCGTTAAAAACAATGTATTCAGTCAAGTATTAGCATACGTCTATACCATGGAATTCTGAAAACGTGGTCTACCTAATGCACATATTTTAATAACTTTGCATGCTAATAAAAAAATTGTTACACCTCAACAAATTAATGCAATTATTTTAGCTGTAATTCCTCTTAGTAATACGAAGCTCACAAAATTAGTGATTCAGAAAATTTATGATGGAGTACCGGTTATTTCAAAAATTACTTAAATAAGAGCAAAAAACTAACTATGTTACAACATTATTCCTACGGACTCTCTTACAAACTAAATAAAATAAATTTTAATCCGTTATTACATAAGGGTCGGCTAACAAAACAATTTTTTAATCATTCTTACATTATAATTAAATATAACCGATTACATAATTTGAGATAAAATCAAAAAAGTTTTTAAATAGAAAGTTCTCAAGGTTTTTAAATACATTACTCCTACCGACTGTCTTACAGACCAATTTAGATAAATTGTAATCCATTATTATACAGGGGATGGATGACACAGAAATTGTTAATTTATTTTTATATTATGATCGAATATAATCGTTTAAATTATTTAAGGTAAACTCAAAAAAAATTAAACACTAAAATTTTATCAAGGTTTATTAGACGCAATTGTTAATAGTGCACCCAACATTTCTATCAATTTCGAGGTAAAGGAAAAAATGGGAAACCTCTTCATACTCCCATTTGCATACATTAAAAGTTCAAGATATATGCCGAAACATTATCAAGATGTAATGTCTGTAATGACAAAATGAAAAAATTTTAATCCATTATTACATGAGGAACAGCTGACACATCAGTTTTTTATTCATTGTTACATCATGATCGAATATAATCGTTTAAATTATTTAAGGTAAACTCAAAAAAAATTAAACACTAAAATTTTATCAAGGTTTATTAGACGCAATTGTTAATAGTGCACCCAACATTTCTATCAATTTCGAGGTAAAGGAAAAAGTGGGAAACCTTTTCATACTCCCATTTGCATACATTAAAAGTTCAAGATATATGCCGAAACATTATCAAGATGTAATGTCTGTAATGACGAAGCATAGTAGACCAGATTTATTTATAACAGTAACATGCAATCCATAATGGAAAAAATGAAAGTTAATTTGACAAAATTTCCTAAACATACACCACCTAATGATATTTTAAACTTAACTGTTAGACTCTTTTTCTTAAAATTGATGTCAATTTTAAATGACATCATTAAAAACGATATATTCGGTAAAGTATTAGCATACGTCTATACCATCGAATTTTAAAAAACGTAGTCTACCTCATGCACACAATTTAATAACTTTGCATCCTGATAAAAAAATTTTCGCACCTGAACAAAATAATGCAATTATTCCAGCTAAAATTTCTTCTAGTTTGTAGAAACTCACAAAATTAGTAATTAAACACATGATTTACGAACCACATACAGAACAAAATCCTTGTAAAATTTATAAAAAATGTACAGCAAATTTTCCTAAATCTTTTACAAATGTAAATTTGTTCTAAACGAATCGTTACCCTGGATATAGGAGAAAAAAGAAGTCTTCCAAACATATTTATAAAATTTAAAGAAAAGATAAAATTTTAGTAGATAATTTAATGGTTGTACCGTATAGTAAATTTTTGTTAATGAAATATAAATGTCATATTAACGTCAAATTTCGTGCATCTACTCGAAGCATAAAATATATTTATAACTATATACATAAAGGTAGTGACAGAGCATGCATCAAAATTTAAAATTAAAAGACCAAGATGAAGAAATATTTGATGAAATCGATAGTTATGTTAATGCTAGATATGTAGGTCCAATGGAACCCGCTTGGAGATAACAAGATTTTTTAATTTGCGGTAGAAGTCATACAGTTGTAAATTTAGCTGTTTACCTTAAAAGCAAACAAAAACTGGTATTCGAAGAGAAAAATATAAAAACTGTTATAAAAAACTAGGATTTAATATAGGTACAGTTAACAGTTTGGTTAAAATTAAATAAACATGATGACTCTGCAAAATCCATAAAGTATGTGAACATTTCAGAATACTACGTTTTTAATTATAGATTAAAAATTTGGTGAAGCAGAAAAAATGTGATAGAAGTATTGCAATAGGTAGATTAAAGATTGTATCTCTAAAAAATCATGAAGGATTTTTTTTTCAAACTTGTATTAAATAAAGTAACTGGTTCGACATCGTTCAATGATATTAGAACATATAAAGGAATCACTTATCAAACTTTTAACTTTACTGCAATTGCAATGGGTTTAATGGACAATGATAAAAAAATCTATGATATTTTTTAAGAAGCAATTGCTGTTATCTTTACAAATCGGTTAAGACAATTTTTTGCTTGGTGTTTAATTTCAGAAAACGTTTAAGGTGATGAAATATAGAGTAAATACAACGAATTATTTACGGAGGGTTTGCCTTATAATGAAGATAATTCAGCTCTTTTACATATTAACTAAATTTAAGAATCAGAAGATAAATCATGTAAATGCTTTCAGTTACCCACACTAAAAGAAACAGGAGAGTAAACAAATGATATAGATGATAAAATACGTTTTAGTGAAGAAATGTTTAACTTGACGTATGAAAGTTTAAATAATGACCAGAAAAATATATTTCATATTATTTTAGAATAAGAAAATAGTATTTTTTTATAGATGGTCCCAGAGGGTCAGGAAAAACTTATTTATATAAAACGTTGAATTATTTTTTCATTTCTCAAAATTAAAAAATCGTGTCAATAACGTGGACTGTCATAGCATCAATTTTGCTTCCAAAAGGGATGACCAGTCATAGAACTTTTAGACTTCTTTTGGATCTAAATAATGTAGAGTGCATTTTTAGGTAAGATAAACTGAATTAATTGTTTGAGATGAAGCTTTAATGATTCTAAACAAGCTTTGGAAATTGTAGACAGAAAGTTAAGAGATCCATGCAATACTTAAAAATATTTTAGAAATAAATTGATTATTTTAGGAGGTGATTTTTGTCAGATTTTCCCAGTGACAAAAACGTAACAACAAAATTTATATTTTATCAAACTATTAGATCTTCATTTTTATGGAACTTGTTTTAAATTTTAAAAGTAAAAATCAGTATTCGTTCTAACGATAAAAAATTTTCGAAATAACTATTGAAAATTGAGGAAGGAAAATGAGAACTTTTAACATTCATGTAAGTTGGATCTTAGAGAATCAATGTTTTTCAATATTTTGTTAAATCAACAACTGTTCGATGGATAGTGTTACACTATCATCGAATAACGAGTACACCTCTTATTCAAATAATAAAATTTTTAAAAAGGCGCGTGAAATGCAAAATACTAGTTATCGATCAGACAAATGTTTTAATCCTCTTAACCTCAAACATCTAACAACAAACACTTCTCGTTTGAGAACAGAAAATAAAAACCAACTTTTGAAACTGGACTTGGCAATTTTGTCAGATGCATTACAACAAAAAATTATTTCTTCTTGCTGCTTGAAGTTATCAAAGTTAAAAAAAGAAAGTACAAAAGAGAGTGAAAATGAACTACCAGAATTATTAAGTACAATATTCTAATTATTAAATTGAGTTCAGACATACCTAACATATTGTAGAATTTTATGTCAATGTTTTAGTCTAATTTTTTTTTTAGATGCTACATAAGAAGGACTCTTCGAGTTAAGAATCTGATATAAAAGTTGGGAGCAGCAATGGTACATCTATATTTTTGGGAGATGATCCATTTTTTGCAAAGTAAACGAGTGGAATTTTTTCAATAAAGGTTAAGCTTCTTAAGATCTTTGCTCATCAAAAAACAAAAACTATCGTCAAAAAAGTATTTAGAAGAAAAATCAAAAGAAATATTGTCCACGATTGATAAACAAATTTTAAATTTAAGCCCAGATGATCCAGATGATCTTGAAGCAGATGACAACGAGTCCTTGACAATATGTGCTTTGCAAGAAAGTTATAATACTTTAGCCAACTGCGTTTATAAAATTAAAATTCTGACTACTTTTCGATCTTGGTTTTATAAAAAAATTGAGGACACATTTCTTTCCGCAACTCGTCACATGATAGGCATAGCAAAAAATATTGCTCAAGATAAGGGATTAATTGGGGATCCAAACCAAAAACAACATGCATCTCTAGATGAGAATGTTGTCCATACATTTGTTAGCTTGTACCCGTCTGACGACTACGCTCAATATATGCCCGAAAAAAAGATTACGTTTCGATAAAAGTAGACGGCAAATCGGTACCTATTCAAAAAAGACTAGTATTTAATAATTTAAAAGAATTGTATAAAATTTTTACTAGTACGTATTTAACTATCAAATGTAGTTTTTCAAAGTTTGCCAGCTTAAGGCCAAAATATTGTGTTTTGGCAGGTGCTTCTGGTACTCACTCTGTTTGTGTATGTCCTATACACGAAAGAGTTAGTTTATTATTAAGTGGTGCCAATTTTAAATCACTTACTTCCAGTTCTGAGCTGCCTTTGATCAATTATAAGGATTGTTTAAATCGTATGGTATGAAAAAACAAGACGGCTGATTGTTATTTAAATTCTTGTAAAAAGTGCCCAGGTGTGACGAATGTTATTGAGCAACTGGAGGAAATTTTTAAAGGAAAATTTATTGAAATTGTTACCTAAAAACAACGGGTTACGGCTGAAAGAACCTCATAGCAGACCCTAATTTCTCCAGTTGATAAATTTTTACAGAAGTTAAGAGAAGGTTTGCCAAAACTGTTGATACATTTATTTTTTGTTAACAAACAAAGGAATGTTTTAAATGAGATGTAAAATAAACTGGGAGAAAACGAGTGTATTGTTATTTGCGACTTCTTAGAAAACTATGCTTATATAATTCAAAATTCGGTTCAGGGTACATTGAAACAACGATCAGGCAACCGTACACCCATTTCTAATTTATTATAGGAATGACTTGTATGAATTAAAAATTTCAAGTTTTGATGTATTTCTGTATACCTAATACATCACGACATTATTGCCGTACATCTATATCAAAAGCAGTTGATTGAATTTAATAAAATAAATTTACCGTGTGTTAACTAAGTAATATACATGCCTGACGGTGCGAGTGAACAGTATAATAATAAAAAGAACCTCATTAATGTTACTCATCACTTTGAAGACTTTAAAATAACAGCAGAGTGGCATTTTTTTCCACTTTACGTTGAAAGGGGCCATGCGACGGATTAGGCGGGACTGTAAAACGACTAGCTGCCAGAGCAAGTCTTCAGAGAATTAACAATACTATTCGAACGCCGCGAGAGTTTTTTTATTGGGCCACAGAATCACTGTCAAATATAACTTGTTATTATTTTACAAATAATGACTACGAAGAAGAAAGAAAATAAGTATCAGAGAGATTTTTGAGAGCAACAACGATTAAGGGAGCCCTAAAATATCATAGCATGGTTCCACTATCTCGTTAAGAATTAGAAGCGAGGCTGTTTTCTTTGCACGAAACAATAAATGTTGTGAAAATTTTAAAGTGACATAATTTTGTTATGAAACTGTAAAAAAAGTTACACTTGTATATGAAAATTTAGTTACATCTATAAATAAATATTAAGCAAATATAACGTTTAAATTTTTTATTACACATCTTTGTTAATTCAATAAAATATAATTTCTTCAGTTAATATTGCTCATCTCCGTTTTACAAGAAAAAAATTACTCTGAATAATTTATAGAATGGTAATTTCTTACTTTTTTGCATGATAATACAAAATCTTAAGGTTAAACGGACAAATGGTGAATATAAAAGTTGTAGATCATTTAATTATCTACAACTTTTACATTTAACTTTTTTGGTACGAGGTACAGATATCATTTTATACCCAAAAAACAGTTTTCTTACCATCAAACGCTATGTAAATTAATATTTTAACAATAACAATTTAAAAGTCTTCATTTTTTAAAAACATGATCTTTACGTAAAATTTGACGCAGATGACGATGATAATGATATAAACTCGATTTATTTTGTGGAAAATNAATAACATTATTAATTTGTTAAAAATTTTATTTCAATTTTCTTCCTTTAAGTTCAAGACTTTAGCTACGAAAGTGCCATTGGTGAAAATTTTGTAGCTCTTAAGGATTCGGAGCTATACATTGTTTAAAATGAGTCTCCAACCACTATTATGAAATTTGTTACAACTTATAAAATCAAAAATAGGCGATGAACAAAAATTTCTTGGACACGTATCTCTTATTTTTTTATTTAGAAACTGGAAAAAATTTTTAGCTGAATCAGAGAGGTGAAGGTCAAAATCCATTCGATTTGTAAAAGACTTACCGATATCTAATTGTATGTTGCATTGTTTTAAAATAATAGTAACTCAAAAAAAGTTGAATGCACCGAGAACTTTAGACTTTTCAATGAATTGTTTCAAACTAAGTAAAATTAATTTTTATTGTTAATAGGGGGAATTCATACTTGATAGAAAAAGTTGTAAGGGGACAAGAAAATTGGTATGGAAAGGTTTTGGAAGACAAGAAAATGAGTGTGAAGGGGCTGTGGGGGAAAAAAAATGGTGTGAGGGGTCTATGGGGGGACAAGAAAAAATGTGCAGGGGGCTGCGGGAGAACTATGGGGGGTTTCAGAAAAAAAGGGAAAATATTGATTTGAAGGTAAAAACTGTCGAATTTTTAGCTTATTTGTGGGGTATATATGGAAGGTTTGTGGTGGTCTGTGGAGGGGATATGAAGGGGCTGTGAGGGGATATGTGGAATGCCCCACACAAATAACTATATAATATAGGGAGATATATAAAAACAAGTATAAATTATTTATTAAATTAGTCAATGTATTTAGCTTATCAAATTATTATCTAAATGTATATGAATTTATTTATCACGAATAAGTAGAAATCGCTTATGAAATTAGTATATCTATTTGGCTTGCCAAAAAAAAGAAAAGAAAGAAAGTACGCAGCCATGATTTAAAGGAAAAACCAGCAAAATTGTAACAAGCGCTTTCCCACTCAGCTACCAATAACTTTCCCCTACACCGCAGAGATGTTGTACTTCAGAAGTTAAGGCATCTGGTCTATATTCCTATAGTTTTTGTATCCCGTCAAAAAATTTAAAAATATGATCACACAACTTTTAGTTACGTTAAGCGCTGGTGGGCTTCATAACTTTTGCACCATTAATATGCACTGCTGATTGCCTTTAAAAGATAACTAACATTTTTTCGGCAAGTATAAGAGAGCTTAAAAAATTATTTAAAGTGGTATTCTTTAACCATACAGGATTATTTCCAAACTACGTGATAAATGTTACTTTCTAATTTTTTGTGGCTGTACTGTGAGTAGATAAGTTTTTTTTATAATTATCTTCGATTTAAGGTACATGACATGAATCTGATGGATTTGGGTCCTTAAGAAATGAGAAAAATAAGTAAAAACTAATGGTACATCGCTTAAAAAGTGATCTTTTTATATTTAAATACGTAACCTTAGACAATTGAGAATTAAATGTTATGTACCTTGAAGAGTTGTTATTTTTTACGAATTGACGGTAACATACATTTGCAAATTTGAATTCACAGGTAGGACAAAGCAAGTCAGAACTTTTTTTATTTTTAATATTTGAATTTACAGCTAAATTAGAAAGGTAAACTACAAAGTAAAATTTTTATACAATTTTATTGACTGTTGACTCTAGTTTTAGTAAAAATTAAAATTTGTGAACTCTTTTAACTGGCTAACTTTACAATTTAAGATTAAGTAGTTTGATAGATATTGATGTTTACATTAAAAAATTTTTTTTTATTCTATTGTTAAAAATATTGGGCACTACAATTTTATTTAAAATAGTGCAATTGTCGTGTCAAGCAGTAGTTTGAATAGTTTTTGTAGTAAAAATAGAAATAAAGGCCACACATATCAGTGATAGAATATATACATACTTAAGCTCAAGCTTAGACTGTGTGAAGTAAATTTGATGGCTGAATGTTATTCAAAATATCCTAATATTTGTGTGGCATTACAGTCAACATAGAGTAGGATTATATAAATACGCGGTTTTTGCTCTGAAATTAAAAAAATGTAACTTACTTGTCAAGACGAAACTTAATGCAAGAGACGCACTGTGTTGGCTCTCTTCCATAACAACCCTGACTATCACACTGAGGATCACAATTAGAAGAGAGTCTTGGCTTACTCAAAGTAGAAAATTTTATTTCTTGCGCTTCAACCGCTTCTTCTATGGGCAAATGATTAGTCATTATAGATTCTGAAGAATCGAAGGATGCCATTGACGCCTCAAGTTGAGATGCTGCTACGGTGTAGGGACCTTGGTAACTATGAAGCCGAGAAGAAAAAAACTCAGGATTTAGATGGTCAAACACCGGTGCAGCTATTGTATCACTCTGCTGCTCCCGCTCTTGAAACAATGAATAACGCTCCAAATTAAAGTTAGCGTCAGGAGCTGAATAAACTGGTTTATTTTGACGACTTTTGATTCTGATTGGGTTGGATGCCGTTCCGTAAAAAATGAGCTGCCACTTCTTTAATATTCCTGCAGTAGAAGAAAATGAATTTAATACATGAAGATGTCATTGAAACAAGTTTATCTTATTATTACTAGAAGTAGAAAACTAAGTATTTTTGACACAATAAAAATTATTTATCAACTATGTACATGACACCACTCTTGAATCAAACCGATATAAACTAATGTAAACATACCACATGGGCGTTTATATTTTTTAATATCTTTATCTATCTTTCGATCTTTTTTATTTAGTGTAGTAGAAGTAAGTATAAATATATTTGAGGACCCTTTCTAGCAGTTAAATTGATCACAAGAGGCACTGGCATGACGAAAGCTTATTATTCACTATAATAAACTAATTTAGTAAACTATTAACAGACCATTGACCTAGCAGACTGTTGTAGCAGAAACACTCATATTAATCAAAGTTGTTTACTACAATTGTAAAACACTTCGCCACTTACACACTTGTGCAGTAGATTATAATTTATTTAATTTTATAGAAATATTAAAAATAGATTTATCTTTGTCTCTTATGTGTGTAGGTAAAAAATGTTTTGAAAGAAAATCGAGCTCTTTGCATTAATACAACGCTTGTATTAAATAGAAATGCCTATATTAAACAACAGCTAGTATTATTGTATCTTGGCTGCCACGCAGACTGCATATTTAGTACTCATTTGCAAAAGTAAATAGGTAAGATAACACTAGAATTTCAGTAAGCCAAGCAAATTTAAGAACCTCACAGCTTTACAATCTTCCGTTTTACAATCTTCTATTTTATCTTAATATATCAAGATCATTTTTCAAAATTTAAAGGTCTTGCGTTAATGTGGAGTCACATTTAGAGTAAACCATCAAAGATAAACTATGATCATTTAAACTAAAAGCAAAAAGAGACCGTGTAAGTCTTACATATTATCAGTAAAAAAAGTACTTAAAAAATAACCATCATTTTAATTTGCTTTCACAGTAACATAACATCCAGACTTCCTATGTGATAACGTGATCCTAAGAACGAAACAAAATCAATTCGTCAAGGAACGCAGACGTGCGTGTACATGTGCAGATTCTAATAAATAAGTTGAACATACGATCGAATAGGCTGAGAGACAGAACAGAAGTAGAAGAAAAAGCAAGCAGCGCAATCACGCCGTTACGCTTTTTTTCTCTGCTGGTCATGTGCATCCAAGAAGATGCCACTGTATTATTGAGCGCTGACGAACTGGCACACCAAGTCCAACTTAGCATTCTCTCTCTTTATAGCATGCCCAAATCAGCATCTCTAACAATTTCTTTTTGAAAACACAATAAAAATTATTTACAATCATATTAAGTCTTATAGAGGCCTTGTCATAATATCAGCAACCTGATCTTGGGACTCCATTTATCTAACTTATTAGATTTCTAGCTACACATACTTTAACATAATGTCCTGTACATCTTTTCTATGCCTTTTTCTAACTTGTTACTATTACTTACTTGACTACTAGCTTCAGCTGTTTTATTATCGTACCATGATGTCATAAGCAGAACTGAGTTGGTCATAACTAGTGACAGTGAGTTCTGAAGAAATACCATCTCTTGACATACGTCACTTATAGCCACATACTTAGCTTGACATGTGAACCTAGCTACATGTAATTGTTTTCTGGTCCTCAAGCCACTAAGTTACTAAACAGTTTTATTACAAAGCTGCTCGTCGTCAGTGAGTCCTTGCAGTCTGCAAAGCTGGCCTCTGGAAAGCCTGGCAGGTCATCTAGTTTTCCTTCATACTCAATTCTTAATTCTCTTCAGTGCTTTAGATACCTGCAGACTCATTTTATCATTTTCCACTCATTCTCGGTGAGACTGACTTGACGTCTACTTAAGACATTTACAGCGTATGCTATATCCGGGGGAGCCGTGTTTGCTGACAATAAAAGAGATCACACTAATTCTCTCTACGGTTTCTTTTGTTTTCCATTATCCAATTCTCGTTTACTATCTATTTAAATTCCTAATTTATTTTCTAGCTCTTCTCTAACTCTCCTTTCTTTGTTTACCACTTGATTGGTGACCATGGGTGTTATCAAGGGATGCATCTCACTATAGTCGAAGCACTTCAACATTTTATCAGTTCACTCTTCTAAAGTGACAACTGTAGTGTGATTGCATCTACCTCACTTCATACTTATTCCTAAGTATGGTTTTGGCTATCTCATGTCAGTTATGTCAATCGTGGACTAATTTGTTCTTTGTTTCTTATAGCTTCCAAATATTGTTACTATTAATTAATATGTCATCCACATATATAAGGAGCATTAGAAACCTGTTCTCCCCTCTCTAAGTAAATGGACTACTTGTCTAATTTTCTTATTCCTTCTTTTTGGACTTATCTTAGGCCGTCCAAGGTTTGTTGAATCTTGCATACTTTTTCTAACTTGGTTTCTGCAGTAACTTCGTACCCTTCAGATATTTCCATGTAAATCTCATAATCTATCGTTTCATTCTAAATAGCTATTTTTACTTCTAGCTGGCATGCCTCTAAATCAAACTTTTTTATGATGGCACTTGCACATTTGATAATCTGCATGGACGAGAAAGGCGAGCATGTCTCACTTTGTTCATATTTATTTCTATTGTACAAGCCTCAAACTAATTTAACTTTCTGTTTGATGTTTTCTTCTGGTTTTATCTTTTTTTTTAACAGCCATATAAAATCAATCACATTTAGTCAATCTTTTTCTCTAGCTTTTTGTCCATCAACTATATTCCACGTATTACTCTTTTTTATAGAATCTATCTTAGATTTCACTGTCTTTTCCCATGTATTCCTGTTCAAAGTACGGTTTTGTTTTTAATTTATAGTAGAATGTCGTCTATCTAGTCAGTATCATTATTTTTTCGTTAGTTTGTATCAAACTTCTTTGGTCGACCTTTTTTGCGTTTTTCTTCCTCCGTCTTTAAAATTTATTAGTCACTTTTTTTTACTTTACAAACCATTATTTGTAGTTGGTTTCATTTAATAAATTTTCCAAATCCTTTTTACTAGCTATATTGTATCCATCTTCCCAGACTAGCTTCTGGTTAAATTGTACATCACTACTTTCGTCAGACTTTTCCTTGTCTAGTTAAGTTATAGATACCCTGTCAACCTGTATCCTACTAATATGACGCGTTTTTGTAATAGGTTAAACTTAGATCTAGTTCTTCCTTGAACTCATACATA
Source organism: Copidosoma floridanum (assembly GCF_000648655.2). The sequence continues at coordinate 936,369 of NW_019379863.1, read as the reverse complement.
GGCTAGGTAGCCAAAGCGTTCAATCCTAACACTGGTTTAATTTTAAACAAAGTAGAGGTTATGTTTTTTCAATACTCTGATTTCATCTTTTGGCTATCGCCATTGTGCTCTGGTGTATCGTAATTACTTAACTATACTTCTGCTCCTAATTTTTCTTACACTTATAGCGTATATCCTCTTGTAAATTCTGTGCTCTAATCACTTTTCAAACAGCATACTTTTTCTTCTCTCCCCATAAGGCTTCAAATAATTTTCACAAAAGACTTAAAACAGTAAGCCGTTATAGTTTTACTTTTCATTGGATAAGCAATGCCTATACGTGACAAACCATAAATAAAATAAGAATACTGAGATAAGTTTAAGCCCCTTGGCATGGCTTGATGGACTTATGGGGCCCATCGTGCCTGCATGAACTGTTTTGAGTGGTCTAACTGTTCTGTATCTAATTTGTTTGAAAGATAGTTTATCGAACTTTAAGACAATGCAAACTTCACATTTTATACTTGACTCATTGAATTTTGCATCTTGTAAATCTTAATGCACAGGAAATCTTTTCCAAAAATTTTTTGAGGATGCCTGTCCTTATCTGATGTGCCAAACCATTGCTTTATCATCATAGTTGAGTGAATTTCAGATTTAGGTGTCGGATTCTAGTTTTAATGATTTTTTTTTTTTTTTAAGAGCGGGGAGGGAAAAATCTTTATAGATTCCCCAGCTAATCCAGTGGTAGTGTCGAATTTACCCAATGTGCCTACCAATTAAAGGGACAGGTCGGTAAGGACCACCCCCCTAGAAGACAAAAGAGCATAAGAGAAGAAGAAAGAAGGAAAATAACAGATAATTTCGGAGGCCAGCTCGCTCTCGAAGGGATAAGAGGAGAGGCACTTACGCATCTGGGCGAAGCTCGAATGTTGGCTTGCGCTGGAATAGAGTTAGAAAAGCTTAAATTTAGTGTTATTGTATGTATTGTATTGTAACTTTATTGAGGCCTTGTGGTTGAAACCATGTCTAGCCCTCAGAAAATAGTACAGTAAATATATTTATCTCAAACAAAATAAAAAAGAGATTAACCAATGTAGCTTACGAGTAAGTATGAGAGTAACAATCTTATACAAAATAGATGAAGTAGAATCGCAAGGAGTACAAATATTCTAATTAACTGAAACAGTAGCTAAAATCTAAGAAGAATCCTGTATTATGTGTGTGTGTGTAGATGTATGAGTCAGCTGGGTATTACGTATTTTGGAGCGTACTTGTGATTAGCGTAAGTGTTGTATATGGTTGAAGCCGTAAAGGATACGGTGGGTAGAAGGGTGAGAGAAGGTGGGCGTACGGATTGAAGTCATGTTTATTTTGGCGAGATTATGGAGATGCGTCCGATGGAAGCAGGGCGAATTGAAGACCTAGATTATTTTGGGGGTCCTCAGGGTTCTGTGTGAGAGTGCATGGACGTCGTTTAAGGTCGAAGCGTCCAGGTTAGAGGTTCGCAAGTGCGGCGATGGTGGGATTTGGGTGGTCCGTAATGGAGGCACGGATTTTTGACGCAAGAACAGTGGCTGCTTAAATTGGAGGGACGATCATGAACTGCCAAATAATCTGAGTATTTCTGATATACCACAGAATACCCAAGACCAACCTCAGAATCTCTATGAAAGGGCCTTGGATGCCCTTGAGTCGGTTTCTCTTTGCAGCGTCCCCACCTTGGTATCGCGTAGGTGCCAATGCTTTTGATGATGGCGGTGAAGGTGCGCAGCTTGGTCTTCTGAGAGACTGCTTTGTTGTTAAAGAAGGGTTTTAGTTGCATGAAAGTTCCGTATGCCTTGCCACGAGTGCTGTTGATGTAAAGAACGTAGTTGCGTCTAACGTGACGCCAAAGTACTTGGCGGAGTAGTTCCAGTCGATTTCTACTTCATTGGCCTTTATCTTCTGTAGTTTCTTTCTTAGATTTTTCCAGGAGACTAGCATGGCTACAGTCTTTGCCTTATTTACGACCAGTTTCTAAGGACTATACCAGTTATGGAGAGTGACAATTTGCTCGTTTAGAAGAGTGGTGCACCGAGAGTGTTGTTTTGACGTGCAGCTGATCGTAACATCGTCTGCATAGACGTACATGTTGAGGTCTTCACGCTGGGGCAGGTCATGGCAAAAAATGTTGAAAAGGGTGAATGAGAGTTTGGAGCCTTGGGGAACTCCGGAGGTTATTGGGTGGGGGTCAGAGAGGGAGTCGCCTACTTTAACGCGGATAAATCTGTCTGAGAGGTAAGATTTGACGGTGCTGATGAGAAAGTACGGAAAACCTAACTGAATAAGATTGTACAGGAGGCCCTCGTGCCGAACTCCATCAAAGGCCTGCAGTACATCTAGAAAAGCTATCGCGGTGAAGTTCTTGTGGGGTTGCTGAGGGGTTTTCCCGGCTCGGAAGGCAGATGACCATAGCCTTCTTCTACGCACTTGGGAAATAACAAAGGCGCATCACGGAGCGCAGCGTTGGTGTTGTTGCAGATTGCCGTGATGAATTTTTGAGAGAGAATTTTCAGAACACTGTTGAAAATACCGTCTCCACCAGGGGCTTTCCGAGTTTTTAGGAAGCGGATAATACCTCTGATTTCGAAGGGAGCGCAGCGTTCGAAATCCGGGTTGTCAATAACCAGTTGCTGCACCATGTGGTTTATTCTCGCATGTTCCTGCGCTAGTTCTTAAGCGCTAAGGTAGGGGGAGAATTGATTTTTCAGCGAATCTGCAAAGATCTCTGCTTTATCCAAATCCAACGAGTAGAAGTTGTTTCCTTGTTGAAGAAGGAGAAGGAAGGCCGCTTGTTGCAAAGTTTTTTAATGACCTTCCAAGCATTTCTTCGGTGAGACTCTGCTTCGGGTATGATTTGATAAATTTCTTGTTGCGGAACTCGAAAACTGGGTATTTGATTTTCCTCCAGGAGTTAAGGTAAACTTCCAGTTCAGGGGTTCTCCGTTTTTTCCAGAGTTTTCGGACACTTTTCTTCTCCTTGATTTGACGCAAAAGGTTACGAGGGAGTTGAAGTGTGTGTTGGGGAGCTGTAGTTGTTGTGGTCACGTCTTGTGGTCGCTCGTTAAGTTTGTCTGTAAATTCGTCAACTGCTATGTCGAGTTCCGTTTGGGACCTGATGGGACGACATTTCAATGGAGAGGATTCGAGGTTATACGCAAGGTGGACCCAGTCGATGCGGCTGGTGGTATCGGGTATGGTGAGGAGGTACCTAGGGATTTCTAGGTAGACAGGGTTATGGTTGCAAGGGAAATCTGGGGAGGTTTGTGGTTTAGTAGGGATGGTCAAGTTTTTCATTAGGAACATGTCTAAAATGTCAGGGTCTTGGTCTGGAGAGCTAGGATATAGAGTTGGTTTACTCGGAACCTCAATGTTGATGTTGAGGTTAAGCAAGTGTTCGAGAAGAGAGCGAGCCTTAGGATTTTTGTGCTTACATTACCACGATGTGTTCTTAGCGCTTCAGTCGCCAGCCATAATCGTAGGAATGATGGAGTCAAACATCTAGGTTATGAATTGAAGGTTTGTATCGTCCTTGAGAGGAGAGTAGAGGGAGATGATTCTAATAGAGGCGGATGAAGTGGTACTTATGACTCGATGGCGGATGCCCTTGTGAACAAAAATAGCTACTCCACCATGGAATTTTACGCATTTGTTAAGACTATGTACTGTGTAGTTTGGTATGTAGAGTGTCTTTCTGTTGTCAACGATGGCATTGGGGAATGTTGCTCGACTAACGCTTCTGATCTATTCCGACCGATGTGCCGCTGAGGGACTGGAGGTTATAGATATCGTAGGATTTGCCATTCGATGCGTCAAGGTACACGGTGACCAGGGACTAGATTCGATCACCTTTGGTCATGCAATAGATACGACTGACGGAGGGTACTTTTTCCTGGATTATGTCTAAAATCTCTGTTTCCGTGTAGCCCATATTGATTCATGGATAACGACTGCCATTTCACGGTCCTCGTGAAGCTGGTGTGTGGTGATCTCTACCTTTTTCTCGTCAAGGTCGTGTACGATTCGTTGGAAACTATCGACGCTCTCAGGATACACGTAAGCTCCCTGAGAGGTGGTGATCACGCAGTAAAGCGGAATATTTTCTGCGGAGAGGGCTTCATTGATCTTGGGCCAGCGTTTTTCCTCGCTTGGAAAGAGCTTAATGGTGATCGGGAGTTCCAACATTACTATATCTCCATGTTGGAGAGATTGGCTGCGGAATTGTTCGGGTCAAGATTTTGTGTGCGCCGTTCGTGGCGCGCTTCTGATTCGTCAAGAATAGCCGACACGACGTGTCAAAACAGTATTCCGTCCACGATCTAGAGTTTACTAATACCGTAGCGAGTAAAGGTAGTTACGCTCTAGAGGTTACGCAAAAGGAGCAAAATGGTTTAAATTTGCGACCGGTCTAGGTGCCACTAATACAATTCGGAATAAATGTGATTGTCCTAGAGTTTACGTAAATTGGAAAGAAGAGTAAAAAAAGACAAAGTTTACCAATTACTTGCTTTTGTGTAACTCACTTTTATTTTTAAACACTTTACTTTAACTTTTAACAGAATTTTACACGCGAGGAACCAGCACGAGGTGTTTGATGTAAAAGGTTAAACCACACTCGTGGACGACCGTATGGTAGCAGAGGCAGACTCTTACTACCCAGTCGACCGTTTGAGGGTAAAATTTGAACTGTACTGTGTCCCTCCTGTGCATTCGGACTCTTTTTATAAGGAGAAGCGGACCTCGACCACGCGCTGGCTGGAAAACGATGCAGGAAAACTTGCCAGCGAGAATTTTGGGGGAAAAGACAATAGCCGAAGATTTAATTGGCTGGAGTTGCTCTAGTTTACCCTGTAAAAATTGGCACTTCCCACATCCGGCTAGCTCTCCTACATGCGTCAAGAGAGGGGAAAGTGATTCACTCACTAGTGCCCTTCCTTTCTCTTTTACATAAAAATTTTACAGAATTTCGATATTACTTAATAATAACATTAGAACAAGATATTAGAAAAATTTACTTAGACTAAGCATAGTTCGTTTACTCAATCAACTTTGTTGTAACAAGAGCGGTGAGAATCGCCCAATATTTCACTTAAGTGATGATTGGATAATCGTTTAATGTATTGCTATACTAATAACAGATTTATTGATAGTAGTTTTTATAATTAATAACTATAATAGTTGCTAAGGTTGCAAATACATTAATCGAACAAGTTGATAGTCGAGAAGGAGTAATTGTTAACAGTGGTCCAACCAATTATTTCTGAAGTAGCTGTAGTTGTAGTCCAAATACTAATCAGGTTTTGTCGTGAACCATCGTTCGTTAACTTAACGAAGCTTATCGGTCATTTTAATTTATTGTTAGCTACGAATATATTTCGAAATGTTAGTAGTGGGATCAATTCTCATTTTCCTTTTGCTAACTCTTTGGAAAGGATGTCTGTAATTCTGTTACTTATATTGGAGCGGCCGTACAAACTATCTCTCGACATGTCCGAGTCAGGAAGAAGGGAAGAAGCTATTGTCAGTTATTGGCTCAACTTTTCCGCTTCCCTTTATATTCTAAAAAGTAGCAACATTTGTCAGAATTACAAAAATTAGGCTATTGCAAAAAAATTCTATGGTGTAAAAGGGTAGTTCATGTATTAAAAACAAGCGAAAAGTTAACAATGTCGTTCCACTAGGTTTAATGTAGTATGTATTATTATTTGTCTATATGCATTAACTGTGCGTTATTCTAACTTTTAACATCTCATAAAGTTGTGCCAACATTTAGTATTGCACCCCAGTTCAGCGTTTGATTGCTGTTGGTTTTCAAAGTTATTTAATTTCTCTCAATTAGAAAGTATTTTATTCTCTTATTTGCTTTTCGTTTCCGGTCAGCATAGGCCCACGTGCGTTTGCATGAATCATAGTTGGTCAATGTGCTGCAGCTACGAATAGAGTTTGCACGTGATTCATCTCTTTTCAAATGCACGTTGGTCCCTGTTTGAAAGTACTTTATAGTCGACATGAACAATTCCGAAGAAACGAGCAGGGAAAAAAGAATTATTGGTAATTTTAGTTTACCGACGTTACAATTATTTCTGGTAATAAATTAATTGTTCTAAGAAAAAATTAAAGCAAGATTTTTCAAGTTTTCAAAAAATACTTATTGACGCATGATTACACAAGAAAGTACGGAACAAATACTAAATCATTGTACGTCGTTGTTTTGTATTCTAAAATTTAGTACCATTATTCGCTCCTTTGATACGTTATTTGCAAAATGATTATTAAATATTAAAGAAGAAAAATTATATTATTGCAAGTGCCAAGTAAATAAAAAAAAAACTAATGTTTGTTGCGATATTTCTGGTAAACTCATTAAATTTCTGATTTATAACGTTATGTAGACTTCTTATAAAGAATATACTCACTTTTTTGATAAAAAAGTGTAAATGAAATAAAAAAAAGGAATGAAAACATATCACAGCATTGATCGTGTTAATTACAAGGGTGTTGATAAATGTGATTATGATATTTATATTAATCTCACAATTGAATTGTTAAACTATATAATATAGTTTGGCAATTAAATTGGAAAGTTATTATAAATATCTACCAGTTCCACGGTTTTGGCCTCAGTTGCCACGATTTTGCCACTGCTATTATAGTTGTTGTTTGTTGTTGTTTTTTAATCCATCTTTCTTGTATATTTATTTAAACATCTTTATTTTCCTTTTCACGTATTCGACTGTTTGACTTGATTGTTTTAACACATCGATTGAATCACCAAAATAACTTGATGAACTTGGAAGCATTTTCATTATGTAGCTTGATTTTTGTTTTTCGGTCACGTTTGCATCAGCACTTTTCAATTCATGAATCAATACTTTAAACTCAGTTCTTTAAGTTCTTTAACTTTAACTTTTTCAACTTGTTTCTTGCACAAATTTGCAGTGCAGTAGACTCTTTTATGTACATTTCATCGAATTTCTTCATTATTTCGTATGCCGTTTCTATGTTTTTCACAAACTGTAACTGATTATTTAAAATTCTATTATATGTTATATCAACCGCCTTCAAGTCCTCTTTGATCCACTCTTCTTCTTTATCTGTCCTTGTCATGGCTATCATTGCCACTACATCGCATTTTTTTAACTTTAGAAATATCGCGATTCTCCTATTCCATCTTTTTTTTCCCCTTAATTCTCAATAAGTGTTAGATTGACACTATTTTTTAATTTTATTAGTGTTGGATTGACACTTTCACTTAGACCCATGGTTGTTAATTATTACGAGCTACTGAAGCAACACGTGAAAAAAAAAATTGTTTAGAATTGTTAAAGAAAGTAAAGTTGCAGATAAATCAGCGTAAGTAAATGCTGCTACTGCTTTTATAATCGTCACTTTGTAGATGCATTGGGCTAATTAAAACTACCTTGATATTTCTAAATGTGATCTTACATGCTATGTTATTTAATTCATTTATTTAATAATTTTTAACATTTGATTATAAATTATGCTTACAAAAAAGGCCAACGTTCGTAAACTTTATACTTATACAAATTATAGAAGAAAATCTTTAAATGACTAATTCAAGTAGAAATAATAATAACAATATATGAGTTTATTTCAAACTTATCAGCACTAAGCAAATCTAGTTGCCTCTAGGGTGCTGTAGAATAATAGGTAAAATTTATATTGATAAATAACGAAAATAAATTACTATAGAATGAGGAGGAAACCTAGTTCTATACTTTGAATAGAAATTTTGAAATACTGAATATAAGTTCTAGATGGCAAACGAGAAGAGAAAACTTCTTTATTACGGATTTATCATGACTAAGAATGTGAAGGAGCAGTAGAGAAAGTGCCGGGGGCACCTTCAAATTGAGGGGGAAGATTGGCTGGTGGGAGGTGTCTTAAGAACTCTGCGGGCAGTGTTGACAACCCCACTAAAAGAACTTTGTGTGTGTTTGTGTGCGTGCGCGCGCGCATGTGTGTGTGTGTGTGTAAGTCAGCATAATCTGAATAACATTTTCAGGGATCTTTGTGCTATATTTCCATAACTTAAATTTACAAACACTTTGATGATACAAATTCTTTAGAATTTTCTCTCACATGCAAAAATTTCAGCTTTAACATAAGATTTCGTTAAATAGATTTGTATGAGTAAAATTTAACATAAACAACTGAGAGCCAATAAGGAGAACTCTTTCATATTAGGTACAAGTTCAACAAATTTCTGTTCATGCTTATAATAAAAATAAAAAATTGAAATATTGTTGCCTCGTCAAGAATAAGATAAAATATATGTATATGAACATGCATGTGTGGAATATAAACAATTCGTTCAAATGTAAGCTCATCCGAATTATTAAACAGAAAAAGAAAATTGTAACGTACGATATGCAAGGCATATCATACTGACTCTCCCTGATAAAAGCGAGGCTACTTTGGCAAGAGGCCATTGACAGAAGGAGAACAAGGTTATATAAGACCCAGTGAGCTTTAAATCAGGGCAGTTGAGCACTTTCAAAAGAGTCAAGCGTTACCAAGAGACTCGAGCGTTATTAAATAAAGACAATGGGTGATAATTACGGGAGAACACGACCGGCCTAGAACGGGAACACACATGCGACTTTGCCTTATAAATGTTGTATTTTGAATTGAAGTCTTTAAGGAAATAGGTATTGATCATTCTCGCGACGCACCTTCTTACTAATCTTTTTCCTACGTGAGTTTTGGTGCTAAGTTTTGGGTACGGTTAGAGTCAAAAATTTTTTTTTTTTTTTCATCAGACGAGTTTCAAAAATTCCGCCGAGAAGCACACATAGTGCAGTGCCGCGACAATACGACGATTAACTTTATAGAAATTTTTTTAGTAAATTTTGTAAAGATACAGGAAACATCAAAAAATAATAATTGAAACCCATATTGGCTAAAAAATGTATCTCTATTTATATTATTATTATTATTATTTTTTTTTTAACGACAATAGACGACAGATATTTTTAAAAGAATATTTCTCGTCATTTACAACTAAACGAGAAAACAGTACAAAATTAAAGGAATTAAGTAAGAGACCAATACAGCTCTTTTACTTTCTTGCCTTGCCTTCTACATTTTTTTTCATGCGATTATTATTAAGCTGCGACGTAGAAAATTAAACGCAGCCCCACAAATAGAAGAATACATAAAATTTATTATAATTAAAAAGAAAGATATGACTTACGACATATACATATAAAAATGCAGGGAAAAATGATTTATTTTAGCAATATTACCCATAAGCCGGAGAGCGATGACGAAGGCCTGAGTAATAATATAATAACCGAAATGTGCAGGCCAGGGCCTAGTAAAAAGCTGCAAAAGGAAACTATGACGAAGAAAATGTTGGAATTAGAGCTCGAACTAGAAGGATGTGAAAAACTTGACGCCCTAGACAAAAAAACTAAGGCAAGAGTAATAGGCTTATTTTTAAGAATTAGAACAAAGTCGAAGAAAGCAGAGGAGGTGTATGCCCCTCACAAGGTGGTCACAGAGACCACTCCAAATTCGCCACTGACAAGTAGGCGATACCTATAAATATACCTTGTGACACATACGTAAATACAGGACTAATAAACAAAGAAGCAGGTCTTCTTTCTGGCGAATGAGTTAGCGAGCGAAATGCGAGGAGGGCTGAAGAGATAAGCGGAGCTCGAACAGACAAAACAAGCATGCTACTGATGTAACGGGGCATGCCAGAGAAACAAGAGTGGAAAACTTCCGTTGCATCCTGTTACGAATATGCAAGGTCAAGAAACCCCGGGATAAGAGACTTACATAATCTACAGCTATGGGACCGAATAAAAAATATGAGAGAGGAACTTAAAAAAATAAAGGAAGCCGCATTTACGGTAATGGTACCACAACTAACTGATAACTACACAAATTACGTTGATTCTGATGCACATAAGGATAGACGACGGGGTGATATAGCACCTACCATGGCCCAATATACAGAAGATACACACGTAGCACATAACCATAAATACCTACGAAGACCGCAGAACGCTCAACAAAACATTCTGCCCACGCTCAGCCATACGATAAGCAACATCCCGTACTTTGACAGGAACTCAATCAACCTACCACTGTTCGAGAGAATGGTGCGAATGGTTGCACAAACTATAGTACTGAATAACGAATTTTTTTTAGGTACCCTCGCGAGTAGACTAAAAAGAAAAGCAGTGAAACATTTTGCTCCAAGATAAACACAGTTTAAAACAGTTGAAGAGTTTAGTAGAGAGCTCGCAAACAGATATTGCAGTATTAACAACGCAGACTCACTCCTGATAAAATTAAAAAATAATAACACAACAAGACAGCGAAGCAGTAGACGAATACGGCAGATGAGTACAACAATTGTATAATAGATTAACGATGTTGTACGATTCAAATCCATATTTTCCACCAATTCAAAAACAGACGCTGAAAGCAAACTTGGAATCCAAGGCAGTCAAACAATTTATATACAGATTGCATTTAACTTTTAATCGGAGAATGGCAAGTTTTAGCCCGGTAATACTAGGGGAAACAATCATGGAGGCATTACAAATTGAGAGAAAACTTAGTTTACAGAAAGCAATACCAGTAAGTGCACTGCCCGCATACAATAAGGCAACAAACGAGTGGGGGTCACTAATAAACCCGGCAAAAAAGGGAGAAAAAACAACGGAAAATACCAATGGGGCACAAGAAGCAACAGCAGCAAATGAAAAACGCTGTATATACTGCTACGGTCATACCGGGCGTTTTGTCGAGGAATGCCTAAAGCTACTAGCGGTAATAAACGACAGGAGGGCTTCAAGGGATAACGGAAAAGAACTAAAGAGAAATCACAATTATTGTTAGAAATTGGGACACTATGCAAGAGACTGCCGCTCACCCAAGCAAGATAGGGAAAAAAAGAAGAGACGGCAAATCGAGGGGCACAACCAACTAATAAATAATACTTACACTAACACTAACGCCTATAATTATGAGGGCAGAAATGATAATTTTCATAAAAACAATTATAATAATTATTATAGGAACTATAACAACGACCCAACGGAGCTTTATATCAAGCATAATAATTACAATAAATGAAATAATAATTATATTTATTATTGTTATTTAATTATTGTTATTGTATACATTAACAGGAATAAAAATAACAATGACACAAATGATAATTTCAATTACAAAAATAATGATTTCAATGACAGGTATAATAATTATAACCATAGAGGTAATAATTATTACGACAACCTAGGCAATGGTGACTCATTTAATAATTAGGACAAGGATACATTCAAGCATTATGGAAACAGATTTAAAGAATCAAGATAGCAGGGACAGCCATGACAGAGATTTAGTTGGTAACGGGCCGCCACATAATAGGGGCCCACTGCAGCGAGAAATCAGTGCATACAGCCCTGGCAGTGGAAGAGACCCACATGCAGCTATAAAGTTGCAAGATGTTCGGCGTAGTCCCCGAACATCAAACATGAATAAAAAAAAGAGACGGAAAGGAGCGTGTTCAGCAAAGGAGACTAGGTGGGAGAGAGGCCGCAGAAGGCCGAGCTGAAAAAAAAGATAGTGGAGACAAAAATTCACATCAACAGCCCGAATACTTACGCAGTGTAGAAAAGAATAGAACGTAATACTGCAGAGTGCCAAGACACTCTTACACAACGGGAGGGGGAAGGAGGCAGACGCACGAGGAAACGCAGAAGGGCCCGCAGAAAAAGAAATTTTATAAAGGCACCGGACACACATGTACAGAATGACGAACCCAAGCTTTCAGAGTATGACGAAAAAATACAGCAGTTTTCCAAAATAACTATAAAACTCGCAGAAACAGGGCATATGCCACCATCAGTCTAGTTACAGGGACCACAGTAAAAAATGAAAAGGCAACTTTTTATGCGGATACAGGAGCAGAATATTCAATTATGAACGAAAGTTTTCTTAGCATAAACACGCTAATAGGCAGTAAGTATCGAGTAGCTATTCTTAGCGTAACTCAAGGAGCACGAAAAACATTGGGCACAGTATAGGCTTAGTTGCATAGATTAGAGTTCACGTTACATGTCATCCCACATGACTTCCCAATTGACGCGGAGGTCATCATAGGGTGAGATACTTTTGAGCAATACCGTTAAAGCAGGAGTGTTTTAAAATCCCTGCAAAACCGAGTGTCAAATAATTTATGTGCAAATAATTAAAAGCAGGAATTAATCAAAAAATGGCTTGACACACCTATAAGACATGGGGAAAGAGATATTGTTCGGAAATTTTATAGTCAGGAACATTAACGAAAAAATAGTCGTAGAATGTACTAATATAAGTTACAAGATAAAATACGTGCCTTTTCTGAAAGTAGAGCTGCTAGATTACAAAAAAATTTACCGGGGGAACTGAAAAGACGTTGACAATAACAATTTCTCGACGGAAAAAGTGATGAGGTTATTAAATGAGGAAGATACTAATGATAAAGAAAAAACGAAAAACTTTACGAAAGACGAAGAGCAGCTAGAGAAACGAAAACTGGTGGACAAGATAATGCAACTTGAAGACACAGCCGGCTGCAACCATGAAAAAAAAAAACATGTTAGAAGACTTATCGAATCAAACCCTTACGTATTTGGCCTTGACAGAAAACCTCTCAAGGCAACACACCTGTTAGAACATCGAATTGAAACGACGTTGGATAAGCCCATTGTGGCAAAGAGGTTCAGATATCCACCAGCGATGATGAGGGATCAAATGAAAATCGAAAATAAGAAATGCTCAAACAAGGGATAATTAAACCCTCCACTTCCCTATATAGTTTAAATATCTGGATAGTGGCAAAACAACCGGGGTCAAAAAATAAAAAATGGGTGAGAGTAGTCACAGATTTTCGACTACTGAACGAAGTTACAGTAGGCTCGTGTTACTCGCTACCGTTTCAGAGTAATATCTTAAATAACCTAGCGTCAGTACGTTACGTAACGGTAGTGGATCTCAAATCGGATATTTCTCAGGTGGAAATACACGAAGAAGATGTACATAAGACAGCATTTTCAGGCCCAGATGGGCACTACCAATACAAAACGATGCCAATGGGATGCAAGGATTCGCCAAACACATTTCTAAGGGTTATCGCACAAGTGTTTGAGGGATAACAAGGCCATAACATAAAAGTATATCTTGACGACACAATGGTCTTTGACCCGGACTTTGAAAAAGATCAGAGACGATTCACGAAACTGTTAAAATGGCTGGCAGCTGCAAATCTCAGATTAAACCTAAAAAGTGTCAATTCAAAAGAAGTGAAAGTGCTCGGGCACATTGTGGGTTATAGACAAATAGTGACTGACCCAAGGAAACTTGAAGCAACTAGAAATTTCTCTCGACGGACAAACGTAAAAAAAGTTAAACAGTTTCTAGGATTAGAAGGCTACTACAGGAAATTTTTTAAGAACTATGCACAAACTTTCCAACCGCTATCAAACTCTGAACAGCAGGTACTGCATTTAAATGGGGCGACCAAGAAGAACAGCTGTTCAAAATCGTCGTGGATACACTGTGCAGTAGGCTTGTACTCATTGTCCCAGATTTTAAATAATCTTTTATCATCACGGCGGATGCATCAGATTACACGATTGGAGCGATTCTTAAACAAGGAAAGATCCAAAGAGATAGACCGTGCGAGTACGCGTCTCACTGTCCTAAAGGTAGCGAACTCCGCTACGCAACATACGACAAGGAATTATTAGCAATTGTACTAGCAAAAAAAAAAAAAATTTAGACCATATCTATACAAACGCCAGTTTACGGTGGTTCAGACAAAGAGCCACTTAAGCACTTTTATTTATCTAAAAAACCAGACATTCATTTTAACAGACTCAAAACGAAGCTGAGAGGATATGAGTTCTAAGTTATATACCACCCAGGCGTAAACAACAGACCACCGGACGCATTATCAGGAAACCCCATACTACAAAAGGGGGACGTGGATCCTGAATAGCCTCGCTAAGAGCTATATCAGCTAGCGGACGAACCAGAAAATGAAAAACTGGCCACAGCAACAGGCCTTCGGCGTGCATATTTGAAATACGGACAACTCTCAAGAAGAGAATTCAAGGTAATCGGAATAAAGTAAAAATCTATTACACTGAATCATAAAGCTCAAAAGTCATTATATTAGAGGAAAGTTCTGATGAATTTCAGGTTTTAGTAATGCTTGACATTAAAAAATGAGATGTAGAAGGCAGACCAGGAATGAGGATAGATATGTGGGAGCCTAGCGAGATAATATCGAAAGACGAAGCAGCGCTTTGCAAAAGAGAAGAAGTAAAAAAAAACATAACGGAGGAAAAATGACTTAGTTAGAGAAAAATGAGACCACAGTATGAAACAAATGCAATGAACAGCTGGAGAGAGCTTTACCTCTATATAAGCGGCTAGAATATTTAAAAGATAAAACGCGAAGGAAACTTTGCGAACGCATAAACCTGGTTGTACCCTGGCAAAAATATCGGAAATACCATCCAACCCACTCAGGAACTGTTTATTTCACAACTTTACATGGTGATATGAACTTGATATCTTAACTATTGAGTAAGGAACAATTCTGCGCAACTCTTATTTATTACAAAAATGAAGAGAGCCGGAAGAAACAAAAGAAATTTTGGAGTCGCAAATAATGTATGGAAAAAGCGTTTGTACTTATATGTTCTCTCAAGAATGCAGAAAAACATTTGTGTACATTTCGCATCAACCAATGGAAATTATATTAACACTTATTATATTGCTACGATAGACGGTGAATTTAGCCATTAACATCTCGAAGGTGTGGGTGAAAATGCATATTATACGCCTCTCAAACAAGTTTCTAGCGCGATAACTACAGAACTTTAGTCAGGGGTATATTCTCCATGAAGAGACTACAGCAGTGATGAAAGAAGCGAGAAGGGTAAGCATGGGTCTGAGCTAAACGAAAGGATAGATAGAGGCAAACGGGAAAAGAAGGACATAAATAATCCAAGAAAAAAGAAAGACCCGTTCCGAAAGAACAGCAAATCAAAATAAGCTTGCGGAAAAATGGGGGGGGGGGAATAGACAGCAAACAAGCATTGATGACAACAGCAATGAAAGTACAGCATAGGAAGAAAGAGAGCAAGCCAACCAATTGAATGACGCACTATGCGAAACAGAGAGCGAGAACGAAGCCAACACAGTCATATACTCACCATCGATGGAGAAATGTGCAGAACACAGATAAATACAAGAAGAATAAAAATCATGCACATGTATGTAAACCAGCATTTCGAAGAAATCGAGCTTAAGTCAAACATTTAAAAGTATATTAAGGCTCTCAAAGAGATGATAGTAGCAAATGAAAAAAAAACGATTAGGGTCGGTAGGGACATAGCGATCCTCAATCTAACCCAGTGGGGATACTTTGTCGATACCTTTGAAGAAATATTCAAAGATATTAGATTAGCAGCGGTACTCTACACAAATACTCAGTAATTTCACCAGTAAATGAAAGGTTTAAAAAAAAAAAAAAGAATACCACGAAGCGGCAATAGGCGAATATAGGGAAATGAACAAGGCATATAACAGGATCTCTAAAGACTACTACTGGAGGATCATGCGCCCACATGTTAGACAAGTCATTCTGGGATGTGTATCATGCCAAACAAAAAAAACTTGTCCGAATTAAAACGAAACAAGCCATGCTAATTACCGATACACCGAGTAGACCGTATAAGGAGATTTTTATAGACTTTGACGGGCCCATCAGTAAACCCTCCGTAAATCAGTTAAAACACATACTATGTATGCCAGACTGGCTTAAGAAATTTATCGTCCTCAGATCAGTGAAAAGAACAACTGCCAAAGTAATAGTAAGAACGGTTACAAACAAATTTATAGCATACTTTGGGCCACCAGAACAATTATTATCGGACCAAGGTACTCATTTTGTTAATGAAAGCATGGGTAAGCTCGCAAAGTTATTTAAAATAGACAAAATGGGCAGTACAGCATTCCACCCACGAACAAACGGCACCGTCGAACGTATTTATCACACTCTTATGGAGTACATTAAGACCTACGTAGAACAAAAAATCTCTGGGACGAGCATTTACCGATATGAATGCACTCACATAATACCATGGACCATCAGATTACGGGATACTCACCGCACGAACTAATTTTCAGACAAAAAACTAGAGTACCATCTAGCATTAAACTGCCACCGAAGGGCCAAACGTTAGGCGAAAATTTTTAAGAGTTAGTTGAGACCCTGTCAGAAATAAGAGCCACCGCCAATGAACCAAGTTCGGGAAAAATACCGATTGAAGTATTACTCTGACCGCAAAATGAATACAAGATGTTTCTTGAAGAAAAGGATAGCGCATAGATAAAATTAAAAAAGCATGTATGGTTAAGGCACCACGAGAGAATGCGAACAGGGTGAGGGACACGGAGTTACAGACTTAAAACTGCGACGTCACTTAAAATTGTGGCGGTCCCCGGACGTAGCGCAAAAATATGACAGAAAGAAGGGATCAATTAGGCTTACGACAAAATTTTCGCGGCCTCTGGACGCACGCGAAAGTACTAACAGAAAATAGCGAAAAAATAGAAAGAACTATAGAAAACGCGATGCAGAGATTACAAACAGCAGATTATATAAACTGATGCAAGCTTTTCAATAAAGTAACAAAAAGAATTATATAATAAATGCGCACGTTATTGCAGACCGACGAATTTTCAGAGTGAAGGTTGCATTTGATGTATTCATAAATTTATGAATATTACAACATGTATAACGCAAGAAAAAAAATATGCTAACAAACTAATGCAAGTATCTTATAAGAGTCAATGTATAAGTTATCGTAATCTGACGAGAGAATAGAACTGATTTTTCTTTTCTCAAAACCAAAAGAAAAGTTATACAACAGAACGGCGCAAGAAAAAGCGGAAAGGCAGTACAATAAAACTTGGAAGCCGTCAGTTTTGGTGAATGTTTTTAAATTTTGTTTAACAAAGGGGTGTTTTTTTTTCCTTTTACTTTTATACACAACTTCTATCATTATTTTTTTCTCCCTTTTATTTTTACCCTTTCAAGCATCCTTCCGTCTCCGTACCCCCATGGGACCGACCCGTAGCAGCGACCCCCAGCACCATTTTCATAAGCGTGACGTGGCCCAGTTCAGGCAACGTAGGTCAAGGAGCAAGGATCCCACGGCAGCCTGCACAAAATTGGGGTGCTATCACGTCTCGGTCCACAACAAAAAGCCTGCCACCAGCAGGCTGGACCAACAAAAAAAAATATCCAAGAACAAACAGGAAAATCAATGTAAGTCGACAGAAAATTAACAATGTACGAAAAAGATAGTACTCACGCGTATACAGGGTCACTCCTCTATTGAAAATCCACCAGGATCGTCTGCTACCACCTTGACCACCAGGGTAAGGAAAGTACCATGGCAAGCGCAGCCCAAAGCAGGGGTGTAGAACGTTCCTGATTCCAAGACGTCACATCGAGCTTGGACCATACGACCAGAAAGGCAAAGGTGGACTCTGAGGGCAGTTCTGAAAAATGACTTCAAACAACTGCCTGGTCGGACAGTGAACGTCGCAACACACGAAGCCCCCACGATATTAATACCTCTGCACTGGCAGAGGCAAAGCGTCAGACGGCCACCCAGACTGACGCAGGGTAAGAGAAGGGCCAAAAAATTTGTGTGAATCCACGACCAACCACGTCCCCAACTGTTATACAAAAAAGAAAAAAGAAAAAAGAAAGTCACGCTCATATAAAAAAAAAATGGACAAAACCAGGGGGTACAAATGGGTCATAGGACCGACGGTAAGAACGAAGTTCTCTACTGTATTTTTGCATGACGTACTCACTGCATTCAACTATCGTGAGTACTAAACTAAATTTTCTAACTTTTTTTATTCGTTTTTTAAGTTTTTGTTTCAGTGAACTACATGAATGTAGTACTTATTTTTATACAGCTTCGTTCTTCTGGCAACCCTCTTGTTACCTGAAAAATTGTGCGTCTTTATACGCATCTCATCTTTAAAGAACTTCGTTCTCACCGTGGGTCCCATCGCCTATTTATACTCTCCGGTTTGTTTCTTTTCATTTGTTTCTTTTTTCTTCATTTCTTTCTTAATTTAATTTTTTTTTATTTCTTGTAT
>NW_019379863.1:904928-917881 GCF_000648655.2 Copidosoma floridanum | reverse complement strand
TTTTATGAAAATCTGTCGTTTTTAAGATTTAGGCCCCCCCAAGCATGTGACATGAAGAACTTCGTTTTAATAAATAATAAAAAAAATAATTTATCATTAATTCAATGTATTATCAGTTAATGCATATGAAAATGAAAAATAAGTTACAAACCACACGATAAGTACAAGAAACTAAGCTCCAAAGTCAGCAGTGCTCGTAGCAGAGTGGGTAAGGTACCTGACTCGTATGCAGGAGGTCAAGAGTTTAAAGCTCTATTTTGGAAAGTACTTTTTTTTTCTTTTTTTTTTAGAATTGTAGAAGAAAAAAATTTGAAGTTAAAAAATTTAAAATAAAAGTTACTGTGGGAAAACAATTTGTTTAAAAATTAGTTCCTTTAAAGTGTGAAGGAGAATGGTGAACTGAGGTGTGCAGGAGACTAGCGCAGCATGGTTGGAAAATATAGGGTGAGGGGAAGTGTGTAGGGACTGATGGTGTTATGGTGAGGGCGCTGAGGTAAGGGGGGAAATACAATGAATAAGGAGGAAAATACCTCTAGTAAGCAACTTCCGTTTTATGGAAATCTGTCGTTTTTAAAATTCCAGCCCTGCAAGCACGTGACATAAAGAACTTCGTTGTAATAAATTATCAAAGAAATAATTTATCGTTAATGGAATGTATTATCAGAGAATGCATATGAAAATAAAGAATAAGCTACGAACCATACGATAAGTACAAGAAACCGAAATTGTAGAGTCGGCAGCGCTCGTAGCAGAGTGGGTAATGTGCTCGACTCGTATGCGGGAGGTTGAGGGTTCGAACCTCTTTCTTCAAAAGTGTAAATAAATCAATAAATAAGTATATCAAACAGGATACTTACCACTACGTACGTCGGGAACATAGTTGGAGCTAACACCGTCTGATTCTTGATAACCACGAGCTGGGCCTCTCAGATACGTCTGACGGATGGCACCCGCCGACAGATATACAACACAATAATCTAGTAAAAAAGGCAAGGAATACATATACGTTTATATACAGAAACGAATTGGTACAAACAAATCTAAGAAGTACTAACATGGGTATACTTGCGGAACACTAACGCCTCTTCCATCAAGGCCCCGTCCAAGACAGCGCATACGCTGCCATCACCAGCTACAAATCCCGGGCTACACGTGTTGTCGTGAGGTAAGCTCACGAAGTCACGTAACCAGCTCACAAAACTGGATGCACTCGAGAGTAAAAATGCCGTTGTATATGAGAGCGAAAAATACAAAAGGGGGAACGTCCAAAAAAAAAGTGTATCGAGCAAAATAATCAAGGGCCGAAACGAATGGACGTCGAATACTTTACAAGAAAAAAATGCAAATAGCACTGGATAGAAGTCCAGAGAATGCATTACGACGAGGCCAGCGTTATGATAAAAAAATTTAGAGGGAAAGGGGAATAAGACGATAAAAAAAAGCCCACAACACCACATGCGCTTTTTTATTATAAACAATATGTAACGTCGTACGATACTATAGAGCGAAGTGGATACAACAATCTGCTAGCGTTACCTACAAATGTCAATACATGTATAACTTCCTTTGAACACGTTTACACGAATTTTGTACGGTGCACATAAGAAAATGACAGCTAGGCTAGTATTAAAAGTATTTACTATAAACTGTCGCTATTTTATAGAGAAGAAAGCAGTATTTAATACGATTTCTTTAAAGAACGAGAAAAAAAATTTTTTTTCTTTCTTTGCAAAAGTTTTGTAAAAATGTCGAATGCGAATAGCTTAGTATAATAAAAATCAAATAGTACTTATTTGTCCCTTGTTTTCAACAGTACAATAATGTGATAAATATTTAATCATACAGTATATAGTTTTTAAGCAGCGCATAAGCACTGCAATATGTAATGGTAGAGCTATACTCCCGACTTGACATGCAATACACAACCTTCTTGTGTAGTAGAATTATTGCTTTGGCAATTGTCATTGCCTGTGCACGGGTCACGCTCACAGTTGAATTTTTTTTCTTCTTTTTCTCTTAAAGGAGGTTTGGGCATTGTTTGAAAATGCTTTTTGTCCCCGGAAAAAAAATATATAATTCGTTAATACATTAGAAACCTCCACTAGTTTTTCAATATTTTTTAATATACATTATATTTTCAAATTATGAAAATGTGCGATTATAACATAGCCTTTTATGGAAAAGGCCATTCGGGAGGTTTTTATCATGTATGTAAGTATGTCAAAATGCTCTTCGAAGTAATAGAAAAGTTTGTACCAAAAGTTCAAGTCCTAAGGAAGACACTCGTGTCAAAAAATTTGCACCTTATCAGGCATTTGGAAAAAATATCTGTGCAAACGGAAACACAATTACGAGCGGGTCCTATGCTGAATGTATCGAAGAGAACCGAACAACATCTGCTGCCAGCTGGTCTTTTTATACGGAGCAAGACGTCATTACAAGATTGCGTCTAGAATTTGTTTAACTTCAAATCATGATCTGAAACTTGGCACAGCCCTTCCCAAGACCTTTAACTACAATGCTGTGAAAAGAAAAGTTTGTTCTTGAAAAATTTATAACACAATTTTGTTGACAAAAACTAAGCCTCCTTCTACTTTGTTTACTTTATTTTTTATCATTCAAACAACACATTTTTAACTTTTTACGAAAACTATCGGAAACTAGCTGCCATTAAGCATGTACCGAAATTTTTTCATAATATTTAATGGTTTAATTTTTGAGCACTGATGAGTTGAACACAATTAAGTTAATCGTGATGCAGTGGGCAAACATTGATATGCAGGGTTAGCGCAACTCGTTTCAACAAGTTGTCTGATGGAAGCCCCCGCATACCCACTTATCCCTCCCCAAAGAGTGCCTGAACCTCCTCAAATGATTTATGAAATAATTTGTAAAGAGGGGGAACGCAAGAATCATAAAAAAGTATCTTTTTTTAGTGTAAGGCGAATGCCACATGGGAATAAAATGGGGAAGGTAAAGTTAATCAAGACAAATCCAGGAATAATAGGAGAGTTTAAAATTGATAGTTTAAGAACTAACTACCACAATCGACACAAACAAATATCTAACGGAACCAATAATAGTATGGAAATCATAAAAAAGAAATATAGAATATGAAACAATTTGGAAAAAAGCAGGGAAAATAATGGAAGAAGAGTTAACAATATTTGTAGACTTAATAACGGGAAAGGACAAGGTATCAAATATGATAAGAGAGTTCAATTAAATAGCCAAAGAACTTGAGGCAAAATTTAGGAAAGCAACTGATAAAATATATTTAGTAAATCTCGATTTGCCTTGGCGTGACACACCTACCAAAGGAAACATTGACGGTCATATCAGAAGCCAAAACCTTAGCAGGACAGCTAAGATCGGGCCTCAAATTTTCAGGGGAAGAAAGCGCAACAACAGAGGAAGAAATTGGAAAAACTTCAGAGACCGCGACCGTAGCATTCAATGGGAAAATCACATACTATATAGAGATACCTTTGGTAGCAAGAGACGATTTTGATCTCCTTAAAATATTACCATAACCAGTGAAACAAAAAGGGATTAACGCAACAGACATCGTTACCACTTTCAAGCCAACATACGAATACGCAGCAGTCAGCCCAAATACGAAGAATTTTGCCCCAGTGTCGCAGGAAACGGTTAAAAAATGCAAAAAAATTGGACAAAAGCGCATTTGCACACTGATGAAATGGGAAAATGAGGTAAAGGAAGACCATCCTTGGGAAATAAAATTTATCCTGGGTTACACAAAAAAAAATCCAGAGGAATGCCCGATAATATTAGCTAAATTAAGGGGCACTTACTAGACGCGCCTACGAGCTAGAAACCAGCATGCTTTCAGTACCACGGGAGAAAAAAAAATAAACATGCAATACGAGCATACAGAGCATAAAATATTGAAAGTTGTAGAGGCAGGAGTAACAAATTTATCAGAAGATTGCACGGCTTAAGCGTAAGAAGCAAGATTAAGCCCAGGATCAGAAAAGGGCAGGAACTAAATAGTCAAATTTAAGACTCAAACTAAAATGTAGGAAAAATAAAACAGGGTATAAAAGGAATAAAAGGGGACAAGTTATGGGAGCTTATTAATTCAATAATAAAAAGGGAAAGATTACAGAAAGTTAGCACTCAAGAGCACGGGGCTGAAGAAAACTCAAAAGCAGGCACGAGGCTAATGAACATAGTCCAACGCGTGCGAGAGCTCTTGCAAACACAGGGAGAATTATCTGATTGAAAAGAATCCGCGTGGGTAGTGCAGAAATGACATTAGGCATGACGGCAGGGTAGTTCGGATTCCTAAAATGGGGGGCCTCTCAATACTACACTTGTCTAGAATTTTCGCAGAAACAACACAGAAAGAGACGGGACCACGGCAGTAAACCCTTCCGCACCTCAGCCAACATCCATCGAAATTCAGAAGAGGACTCCAAGATGCCTAATTAACACTCCAGTTATCATCACGGAAATATCCTTGTAGGGTCTCAAGTCCACATAAAACATGTGACGTAATACAGCGATTCTCATTACTAGAGAAAAAATAAATAAAACTAAGGAATATAAAATAGTAAGTAAAATATTAGTAAAATGACGATTACATTGTAATGACAATAATAACGATGTTTAAACTATAATTCTGTAATGATAATGAAAATAATAAGGTAATAGTATTATAAGAATAATAATGACAATAATATTAATGAGAAAATCGGGAATGAGCGCCTGGAATCACTTCACTGGATGAGGGAGGGGGGACGGGCAGTTCGTAGGACGAGACTATGAAAGAATTTTTTTTTTCTGAAACATGTAATATTGAGGAAGTTATGTTAAGGTTCAATGTAAAAAAAACAGCAACAAAAAACAAAAAACCGATCGTCGATCATGATACATAGTAATTGTAGCCGTAATAACAATAATAATGAAAAAAATTAGCAGACAAGATTGAGCGCCGGAAGTTGCTGGACTATATCGGGGGGAGCAGTCCGTAGGACGAAAACAAGAAAGAATTTTCTTTTTTTCAAAATACGTTATGATAGTAGCGTTATGTTAAGTTTAATTATTTTAAAAGTACTATCTTTGATCACAACTCATAAAACATATTAATAAGAAACTAAGTAGGTACGAGCGCCGGGAGTTGCTTGACTGTATCAGGGGACAAAGACAAGAAAGAATTTATTCTTCTTTTGAATAGTGATGGTAAGAAATTCGTATGGTATTTTTTTTCTTTATAATATAGAAATGATAAACATGTGTATGGAAAATTATAAAGTAGTAACTTCATGAAAAATAACGTAAAGCATAATTCCAAATTCATTATTTTGTATGTGAAACAATACTTGATGTAAAGTAGTCTTAAGCAGATGCTCAATTCACTGAAATTCCATACATAATTGTAATATAAGGCAAAGCGCATACACAATTTATATTATAATATACTCAACTGACAATTAGAGGAGACTGAATGATTAGAAAAGCAAAAATACTAATGTAAAGAGAACAGCGGTTCTCTACAATTAAGTGGAAGGATAAGTGTAAAATACTAAACTATATAAGTCACATAGTAGACAATAGAATGCAGCACAGCACACACACACACACACACACACACACACACACACACACACACACACACACACACACACACACACTTGTGAACAAGTGAACAGGCTCAACACTGACCAAGTTGAAAAGTAAGCGTCGTTGAGGGCGACGACGTTGCGGCCTCAGACGTGTAATGTACGTTATGCAAGGCATATTATACTGACTCTCCCTGGTAACAGCGAGGCTACTTTGACAAGAGGGCATCGATAGAAAGAAAACAAGGTAACATAAAGCCCAGCGAGCCTTAAATAGGGGCAGTCAACCACTATTAAGAGGGTCAGGCGTTACCAAGGGACTCGAGTGTTATCAAATAAAGACACCAGGTGATAATTACGGGAGGACTCGACGAGCCTAGAACGGGAACACACGCGCGACTTTGCCTTATAAATGTGGTATTCTAAATAAAAGTCTTCCAGGAAATAAGTATTGATCATTCTCGCGACGCACCTTCTCACCAATCTTTTTCACGTAACAAAATCGAAATAACATAAAAACAAAAGAGAGAATTGTAGCTGATAGTAGAACTTCTTAAAAAAAGGATTCCGCTCTAATTATAATTTTAAGTTGTTAAGAAAAAAATTACAACATGTTAACGAAAGCATTGTTTTGATAAATAAAAAACGTTTTGTTAAAATTATTTATAATATGAATTTAAAATAGTCAGTGCTTTTAAAACTATTAAGACACACATTTTATACTTAGTTTCGAATTAAAAAGTTTCAGGAGTTATGAGTTATCAAAAATTGAAATAAGCTTTTAAGACTGTTTTTTTGACTCGTAGATAAACACAAACCAATTGCAAACTTTTTTTTCTGTATTATGTAGAACTTTTTACACTAAATTTTTTACATTTTTAATATTTTTTGCACACAGTGAGTTTTTTTCATGTCATGTATTTTTTTGCCAACTTTGCGACGATTTCTATATTTTGCCATAGACAGAAATCCGTTATTATGTGACTGCTCTGCACAATGATATTTTTGTTGGTAAAGTAAGTCTTATTATTTAGAATAGGGTCTGATTATCGTGTATTATTCTTTTCACGTTAGAATGGATATTCAGAAGTCAGATATTGTTATTTAGTTGAATGTATGCACGCTTAACATAGAAAACTTTTACCAGCTCTTAGATCTTATAGCTAGGCAATGTTATTAACCTACGTAAAGTAGGCAGCGGCTTGCTATGGTACCGCTAAAGCGATCTTTTGAGCAGTTAACCACGAGTTGTCGAGCAGGGCCCTTCTGCGCGACGCTCATCTTTTTTTTTCTTCTTTTGAATCATGTGGCAGTGAAATTCAACTAACTTGATTATAATTTTGCTAGCCATTTGTCTGTTGCGCTTATAACTCATTTTTTTAGTGGTTTTTCATCATACTATTGTAGGAGTCTTGTATTTCGGAGTGAGCATTATCAATAAATGAATTCTGTAAGAGTTTAATCTAAAGTGCTCTCCCTTCTGTCTATATCTGTTCATCATCCTCAAGCTCTTGCAATTATCATCAGCTAAAATATTTTGGCTCTTTAATAGGGACATCAGCAAGTGCTAGTGCAGTGCAAGAAAAAATCTACGAGCAGTACAGGTCAAATAGCCATACTGTTTTCTTTATGCCTTATCGCCACCATTTTGCTCGAAGCTCGACGATCACGCGCACAAATGACAAGGTAACCACGGGGATTGCTTTGTAAGAGGATGTGTCACTTAAGCAGTGGATTTGCAGGTAGACAATGCCTCCCAGTTAAGCTGCAGACCTCCTGAGCTGGCTGTCTATGTCTCTGGTCAATCATCCAATTCCACGATTGTGAATGATTTCTGACTATTGCTTACTACATTATCTACCGGATTAATGATTTAGAATGGAAAAAAAATCTGGAAGAGCAGAATCTCTTCTAGTCACCATCGATGATAATTTAGCTGAACCACGTAACAATTATAAAGATAGAAGAACTTGAGCAAGACAACGAAACTTACGAGTATTTTGCGTCAGAAATATAAATACACTCTTGATATCTATTATTTAGTTCAATGTAATTTTGAAGAATATTTAGGAAATTTAATCACCACTGACCTCATCCGAAACCCTTGAGGGCAAATCCAATTTTAGCAAATGTCATGATCCAACAGAATAGTGGTTGTCTCCTCTCTTACATTAAACTTTCTACCTTTTCTGAAAAATTTTCAACTTGGGAAGGGTTTAAAAATACGTTTCGTTTGTTAGTACATAGAAAGGATAATAAAGGTAGTATCGTAAAGTTTATTCATTAGAATCTCATGCGTCTGGTAAGGCATTCGAATTGATTGAACACACTTAAATAACCGATGATCACTGTGACTTGGCAATCACTAATTGACTATCATGACAGCATACGTTGCATTGTGAATAGTTAACTTTGTAGTACATTAAATTTTAAGCCCATAAAGTCCAAGATTGATACCGAAGTCAAGCGAGTACACGAAGAGATGGTGAACCATATGAGATCCTTACAAGCTTTAGGTCGTGACCTGGGTGCTGGAGATCTTTATATTGTATTGATAACGAGAAAGTTTGATTTATGTACAAGTAAAGGCTGTCAGAAGCATTTGGGAACTATTTCCAACCCTTTACTTATTGAAATATAAAAAATTTTTCATCTGTGCAGGTCATTACTCTAGAAGCCTGTGAGAATCCAACTAATAGTGTAAACTCTGAATCTGGAAAACCTCAGAACAAAGCCACTTACATTGCTTCTCATCATCCCAATATCTCAGAGTCTCCAGCTTAATTCAAAACATAATCTGAAGAAAATTTTTATTGCTTAGCTTGCGGTAAGGATCATTCCCTTGGCAAATGTGATCAATTAAAGGCCCTATCAATGAAATCTAAGAACGCTTTAATTTTTAGAGAAACGTTATGTTACAATTGCTTAGGTAAATATTTAAAAAAAATTGTAAGTCTCAATACTCTTGCTTGACTAAAAAAAAAAGTCAATCAGTTTTGCTTTAAAATGAGATTTCAGCTCGTCATGACTCTCGTAAGAACACGCATGAACCGGGAATCTACCAATCTGCGAACTCTCAAAGAATAGAAGGTCACGAGTCACCTACAAAATTTACAGTGTTGCCCTACGTAAAAGGTATTGATTAAGTTATTAAAAAATATCTAAATAAAATGAATTTTACAGTTATTTTGAAGTCTATTAATAAATTTAAAGTATTAAACTATTTGGGCACAAATAAAACTGATAACCTTGAAGGACTTTTCACTGTATACTCTTTTAAGTATAAAGGCTGTGGTAAAAGTTACGTTGGACAAACTAAAAGAATACTCAACATTCGAATTTATGAACATATGAGAGATTGCAAAAATAAAAAAGACTCCTCGGCTGTATACATGCATACAAAGAAAAGTGGACACACCTTCGATTTCGACTCAGTACAAGTGTTGGATCGAGATCCTTCTCTTCACAATAGGTTAGTTTCAGAAATGGTTTATATTACAAAATTTAATTTTGTTAATACAATTACAGATACAAATAAATTAGGTACTTTTTTTAAGTGCTTAATAAAACTTTGTTTAAAGGTAAAAGAATAAATCTTGATCGAACACTTGTCCGTTTTACTTTTAAATGTTGCGCACTTTATACTGTACTACTATTAGATACTTGCGCAATCGCCACTTGTTACATACTAGCGTTGAAAATAAGCACTACCTGTAAGCCTTATTATTGTCTAGTCATTACTTACGAGCAAGAAAAGATGTAACTTATATTAATTGACTTTGCTCAATAATATTTTTGTCAACGTCGAATTCGTAATTTTCATAATTTATCTATTTTTATCGTAAAAACTATGTTAAAAGCTTAGAAATTACTAAAGCTGTTGTAATTATCATTAGAAAGTTCATTTTACATTGTTAAATTTAGTGACTTGAAAAGGACTGCCAAAGTGTAGTCGAAACGTTGTCACGACATAATAAAATTTGAACAGCATTGCCCGTTAAGTTATTTATTGTCTTTATACATTCCTCGCTGTTCTTGAAATCCTCTTGGAGTATACATAAAACTACTTAGAACTGAAAAGTATAACAGATTAGAGTATTTTGCAGTTATTTCTAGATCGAATATATATATATGTNTTGTCACGGGGGGGTTTTTTTTTTTTTTTTTTTTTTTTTTTTTAATATTTTCTATTAAATAACATGATAAAGAAGCACAAGAGACTAAACTTCTAATGAAAGTACTAAAAAAGTGTTTTTTTTTTTGTTTTTTTTTTTTTCATATTTTACAGCCACTTCTGAGAACTGTGCCCAGTAGGCTCTGCAGTGGTGTGTTACTATGCATAATATATACGCTATCGTCATTGGCATAGTGAGAAATCGCCTCAGATTTAACTGTGACATCAATCACTTACACAGGGGACCATTTAACATGGCTTCCAAACTATCGGACCACGGTTGGAAATACGCATATAAGAAAGTAGATTTTCTCAGAGGTGCAAGGAAAGTCAGTAAAGGCTGGGTCTCAAACTCGTGAGCATGCGTTCCCAAGCCCCCTGAGCTACAGGACCTACGAAAACCGCAGTCTAAGCCAGTGGGCCACATTGGCCGGTTCGAAAAAATAAATATAAGGCAATACAGATATATGTCTGATTCCTACGCAATAAGTTATTTTAAGACTTATAAAAAATAGATAATTTTAAGAAAAATCAAAAATACTTGATAAATCCCAAGCACCACGTGAAAAAAATATTTTTTAAGAACTGCTATTATTATATCAAGGACATAAATTGTTTATAAGCAACTACTTAGAACTGAAAAGTATAACAGATTAGAGTATTTTGCAGTTATTTCTAGATCGAATATATATATATGTATTTTTTTTTTATTTTTTACCATAGTATTTTAGAAATTATGTACTTTGCAGTGAGCTTAACCGATAAATAAATCCTCTAAAAGTTTAATCTAAAGTGTGCTTCCCTGTGTCTATTCCTGTTTATCATCTTCAAACTGCTGCAATCATTATCAGATGAAAACAATAGTTAATTGACACGCTACTCAGATTGCCATACATTTGTGGGCCACAATCCATAATATAGAAAATACATGTATCCCACGAATAGAGAATAATAATAATAATTTTTTTAAAAACAAGAGAACTACTCACGACTGTTGTTGTCTTTAAAATAGTCATCATTACGTATTATACATTTGTGCCAGCACTTTTTCCACTTTGCCAAATCTTTTTTAAAGTTAATCTTTAGGGTAGCTTTTTATTATTTCAGAGATGCTTTTTTCATGTTTTAGTCGTTTGTAAAATAACTGCCATCTTCTTCTTATTTTTGAAATATTTTTTATCACAGACAGCCATGTCTGAAAAATATGAACTCTGGGGCATTTTTACTGTTTTATTTTATTACTAAAAATTACGAACAAAAAACGATGTGTAAATAGGTGGTTCAACACTTTGGAACAAACTTTGCCGACACATGTATCATGTTTCGAACATCTGTTACAATTGCTTTATCTGCACAAAAAAATGCCTATATTATTCAGTGTAAATTAAAAAATAAATTTTTTTGGATAGAAGGACACTAGACACTTTTTTTTCGGCTCCTTCGAAACAATTGAGAAATGCTATATAGTAACAAAAAAATTTTCATCATATATTATCCAAGATTTGGACTTCAAATTTTCACTATATCGAAATGTATAAAAAGTGTACGATAGTAACATAAAAATTGGTAACATGCTTACTTACTTTGCAAAGCTCATTAATCTTTTTTTACCTTAGTTTGAATTCTATACGGAGAATAAGTGTTCTTGGGCAATACAAAGCAGAAACATAATAAATACATGATTTTCTAGTATCCTGTACACTTTTATAACTATACAAGTTAGCAATAGTAAAAAAATCTTAATAAGGACCATCAAGTCATACTTCAGTCACAATGTTTCAGTGCTATGGTTTTTGAAAAATTCGACCTAACGAAATTATCATTTTTTCATTAATTCTAAATTAATTATTTTTTGAATTTAGACCCCTAATTCTTACTAAAAATTATTTTTGTTACACTTTTGTGTCGTCACAAATACATGAACACACAAAAAATATGTTTTTTGAAATAAATTTCATTTTATTTATGGGATTTTTTTTCATTTTAAAACTGATCACGAATTTAAAATATGAATAACGCGTAGATTACTTTTTTTGAGAAGTCGGCACAAAGTACGAAAATGAAAATCGTTCAGTTTCTTAACCTTATTTATATATCCATATACGTTACACAATGGCTAACAAATAAGAAGCCAATTTTACTTACGTTTTACTAAAGACGACTTAAGGAATCTTTTAGTTCTTGATGAAGGGATAATATTTGACTTAATTACATATGATGATTATTTTAAGACACCATAAGCACGAGAGCTGAAAAGTGCAATCTAAGTATTACAATTTTTTGTGTTTACTTTGGGATAACATTTATTGTTCTTTTCATTATATATTTGTGAGAGAATGTTTATGAATTCATGACGTCATGAAGGTCGTGACTAATACAAGTGTTCTGGGGTCCACGGAATACAGTTCAATTTTTGCATTTCAATAATTATTTTTGTAATAAAAATGGAATCAGAAAATTCTGGAAAAAAACCATAATAAAATTAAGGGTTAAAGATTCAGAAAATAATTAATTTGAAATTCATGAGAAATAATACTTGTTGAAGACCATGAGATAAAATGACTGGAATGCATCTCAATCGTAGAAGTTAGAGCAGCTGTGGGGACTGTTGAGAGATTAAAGAAGGATTTATTATAGGCAAAAGAATCGTTAGGACTATGGGATAGAAAAGTGGTTTACAAATGAAGGATAAAGAAGTATATTTTTATCTGATTTTAATAACAGGGTAAAAAAACTATGGGGTGAAGCTGTATACAGTCAAAGGCGCTATTACTTTGGCACATTTTTATCATTGTACGACTTACAGCGATGAGTATGTGTACTTGAATAGTATCCACTGAGCTTTTTATATGGATAAAAGCACGTCCATTTACATGTAGTAATAGGCTACAAGTAGGTGCACCATCTGAAATAACATTAGTTTTGCGTTTCAAAGCTACAAGCTTGAGTAGTGCTGTAGAAGAAGAAAATTTAAAAATAAAAGAAGCAGTACAGTTTATCTACAAAGCTCTGATAAGTAATTGTAGCAAGACTTTTCAAAGAAAAAGACATAGTGATCTTAGGTATACTAGAATTTTTTTGATAAAAAAACCTTTGTGGCTTAACTTTACAATATCCGACTGACAAAAACCTACTGAGATATAATAAAAATATTTAGTTTTTTATAATAACTTTTATTTGTAGTCGAAACGTTG